>CM032754.1:8245439-8447554 GCA_019155195.1 Avicennia marina
TTTTGGTTGGACAAAGGACATTATTTTTTTGACCTTCATCATGTTGAGGCCTCATCTATTTCGTAGATCTTTGGGAGGGAATAATGGTTTTTGCACCCGACGACATGATTTTTGGCCCATTGGCCCTAGGGATTATTTATTATTAATATTCTTTTCCCTATATCTAGTTTTCATTTATGTTGCAGTTACCTCACTCTTATAGTCTGTTTTGGTGGTATTCCCACATCTTCGGGCCGGTAGGTTATGCAGGTTGTCAAAAGGCTAGGGAACCACATAGGTTAAATGTTGGTTATCTGTTTCTGTATGATCCTTTCCTACACATTTTCTGCTGTGCAGATTATCTTTTCATCATATTTTTGCCTGAGTTGTATGTATGCTTACTCATATTCTAATAACATGAATGCTCTTATTATTATTGTTGTTGTTGCCGCCGTTGTTGTCATCCTTGTAAATAAGGGTTATCATTAAATTTGTTCCTGTCACATATTTGTGCGACCAATCAAACACACACACATTCTAAGAAGATAAATGTGCGTATCATTGTTGTAGTTGGCGGCGGCGGCGGCGGTGTTGTGTGGAAGCATTACTTGTGTAATTGTTCTTTTTTTGGCTTCTATATCATGAAGGTGAAAGTTTCGCTCACGTGCTTTAATTATTATATTTTTTAAAATTTATTTATTTTTATTTATTTTTATTTATTTTTACATAATTTTTTTTTAAAAAATACTCTTGAAAATACACCTCCAAAACAAATATACTTTCGGAATTCAAATGCAAATAATAAGCCATTAAATATAATCTTATTCACAGTTTTAAGTGTTCTACATATTTTATTTCAAAAGATAGCTTTATTATCTATGTTTCTGTACTATTTAAGAATAGAGATCTTATTTGGTCGTTTAATTTTTTTCTTAAAATATCCTTTGTTTTTTCTCGCAATATTATTTAAATAATGGAATCTATCTTATAAGCTTTATCAATTTCTCTTTTACGTCTAGCTATACTTATTGTGTATTAAAATTAAAAGTTTAATATTGTTAAATTAACATGATATTCTTATTTTAATATTTTAATATTTTGTTTCCTTTCTGATATATTTTAATATAATTTTATACTTTATCATCATCATCTTTGTCATTATTTGAAAGATAGAAAACCAAATGCACAAAATGCAACCTGATATTTCAAACGCATCATTTGAGGTCATGTTTATTTTAAATGATGTAAGTTGAAAAATCATTATATTAATTCTAATCACATGTCTTTATGATGTATAAAAGTTCGATATAAAATAATTAAAATATAGGGTAATTAATTTCACAATGTGATTAAATAATCTTTTAAAATACTATCAATAGACTTTAATCTCATTTTTAGAAGTGAACTTTGTTTGAGTTTTTATTTTATAGAAATTTTGATTATCAAAAAGTTTGTGTGATGTCTCTGGAAATTTTAAGAAATATAAAAATTAAATAATAGACAAATTTAAAGAGGATAAAAAAAAAAAAAGTAAAGTGAGAACTCACAAAATAAGCGAAGTGGTTTATTTATCAAACTAGTGTAACAGGTACACACATATTACATACATAAATTAACAAATGTTTGTCGAACACAAAGTTTATATTATTTATAAAATAAAAAATAAAATCGAAAAAAAGAGATAGGTAGAATAAATTAAAATTGATAAAAGATTACGAAAGGAAAAATATACTAAGTTTAATTTAAGGACAAGAATTAAATAAGTAAAAACTGTGAAGAGAGAAATAAAGTTAAAAAGAAAAAATATATAAAAAAGTAAATGTTTCATTTTTGCTTTCGTTTTGTAACAAGTTTGACCTTTCAGAAACGAACATTCGAAACATAGAATATTTCAGAAATTATTTTTTCCTCTCAATCTTACATATGCCAAAAATTTTGAAATTTAATTATCATTCAATTATTATCTCTATTTAAAATCAAACCATTATTTATATCTATCTGCACATATACTTATTTATATATATTTATATTTTAAAAATAAATTATTTTTTCAGTATTCCGTAACATCACTTGATCATTGTATTGTATTGTATTGTACATGGTACAAAAGCAACCAAATTAAATATATACGCTTATTAGAATATATACCAACCACGTCTTACGCAAACTTATCGCCTCTTACACCCAGTTAGCAACTTGGTTTTTTTATCCAAATAAAAAACACTGAATAGAAGGAAATTCATTAGGAGAAAATATTAGAAGGTTTAATATTAATGCAATTTATTACGAGAAATTGTGGCTACGTTTGTCTTCTTGTTAGTTAAAAAAGATAGAAATAAATTAATAAAATATAATAATTATCGTGTGCGCTTTTATAAGGTAAAATTGAAAACAAACATAGTTTAGATAATTCGACGGAGGCCATCTACTTAAGGTGTGGTGGCTGAAAATTATGTCAAAATAATAAAAATTTTAAAATATATAATAATTGAAGTAATTATTTTTAATTTTTAAAACGCTCAATTTCGCCACGTGTGAGAACGAAAATCCGACAGTGCAAAATTCACTATCCTCTCCCCTGTAGCCCAAGCAAAACCCCCTAATCCGGAGCACTCAAATTGACCTTCGTACGAACGAACACTCGCCCGAATCTCCTAGAAGGCGCTCTTTCTCCTCCTCTTAAAGCCACTCGCCAGTCCACCATTGTTCAGCCCAGCGACGTTTCCCTCTCATTCTCGGCCGGAAAATCTCACTTCCCCCTCAACTTGATTGCGTTTGATGGCTTCTGCGACTTCGTTCGCCGCAGTTCAGTTTAATGTGTCGCCGTCGGATTACGCGAGTCGAAGTGCGTTCTTCTCCCGGACGCCGGTGTCTGTTAACTTTTCGTCCAGACCTGGAGCTTTCAAGACCGTTAATCTGTTGAAATTAAGGGGGAAGGATGTGGCTTTTGCGAGAAAATCGGATAAATTTAATCGGAACTCGCGCTCATTTAGCGTCCGCTGCGATTCCTCTTCTAGTGGAAGGGTAAGTTGATTGCTAATTTCTTATTTTTGTTTTCTTAATCTCGTTTGTTTTTTCGGTTGAGTAAGTCCACGTAATTGAGTGCTTTGATTTTTTTTTTAAAAAATTTTTTTATGACAGATTGCGCAGGCGGAATTTACTGAAATGGCATGGCAAGCGATTGTCTCGTCACCGGAAGTTGCAAAGGAGAATAAGCATCAGATAGTGGAGACAGAGCATTTGATGAAGGCTCTTTTGGAGCAGAAGAATGGGCTTGCTCGTCGTATATTTTCGAAGGCTGGTGTGGATAATACTCGACTGCTTGAAGCTACGGATAAGTACATTCAACGCCAGCCAAAGGTAGTTTGAAGTAGTATTTCGTAATTCTTGTCATGTTGTGGTTGTATGCTTAAACTGATTGAATAGCAAGTTCGGTTTTCTTTGCTGGTGATATACTTCATATTGGATTGGCAAACTGCGGGGGTGTTTAAGTTGTATTTCCATTTCAGAGTGGATAAATTGTGGAAATGCGTAAAATTTTAATTTATTTTGGGATTCCTAGTATTAGCAATTTTCAATAAACATATAAATTTCTGTCGATTTGTTATCAAGTTACTTGATTATGCATGGCACTGGTGTGATCTCTGCAAACATACCAGGTTCTTGGGGAGTCAGCTGGTTCTATGCTAGGACGAGATCTGGAAGGGCTAATCCAGCGAGCCAGGGAGTACCAAAAAGAGTTCAGTGATTCATTTGTCTCAGTGGAGCATTTAGTTCTTGGTTTTACACAAGATAACCGATTTGGGAAGCAATTATTTAAGGACTTTCAGCTTACTTTGGAAACATTGAAAGATGCCATTGAGGCTATAAGGGGGCGCCAAACAGTTATTGACCAAGGCAATGATTTCATTTTTTCACTTTTGTATATTTTGTGAAAATTTTCGGTTGTTGCTCCTTTTACTTTAGCTTGAAAATGTGACTTGCACATGTTTTCCTTGCTGTAATAGAATTATGCATTTTTAACATACAAGCTTGTATTGAAACTGATTTTATTGTTTTATTAAATTCAAGAACTGCGCTCATGCAATTGGATTCAAACAGATTCTCATCCATGGCACTGCAATAGGGAAATTCTTTTGGGAACAGATTATAATGTTACCTTGGATTTCTTGGTTTGGACTTGTGCTAGTCATATTTTAGGTTGAATATAACAGGAGCAAATTTTAAATCAATTGGTTTTTTCACAGATCCTGAAGGTAAATATGAAGTACTAGATAAATATGGAAAGGATTTAACAGCCATGGCAAGAGCTGGAAAGCTGGACCCTGTCATAGGAAGAGATGATGAAATACGCAGATGCATACAGATTCTTTCTAGGAGAACCAAGAATAATCCTGTTCTAATTGGTGAACCAGGTGTTGGGAAAACTGCAATTTCTGAAGGGTAAGCTGAACAATCTTTTGTATCTTGTAGTACAGTAGCAGGATAGCAATCAGAAATTGGCAGGATTTGGTTTCAAGGCCTTTAGGTCCTCGTGGGTACATAGAAGCTAACAAGCAAAATTGGTAGAGTGCCAAGTTAGTAGTGCTTGGAATAAGCGATCTTTTAAAAAACTAAATGAATATAAACCACAGCACGAAGCAAAATCGTTCTGTCTCTTCTTATTTAAACCCCTCATCCAATGTGACTCTTCTCATTTTTGATTGAAGCATTTCATTTTGTTGGCTATAATTTCACTCTGAATGGTAGGCTTGCCCAAAGAATTGTGCAAGGAGATGTTCCCCAGGCTTTGATGAATCGCAGGGTGAGTATGTATATATGCATGTTGGGTTTAACTTTCTATGACACATTATCTCTTTCACCCTTTATGCGGGTGACTTTCTTTTCTGTCCCCTGTAAAATACCACATGTTGAGCGGATTCCTCTTTCTTGATACAGTTGATATCTCTTGACATGGGAGCTCTCATTGCTGGTGCAAAATACCGTGGAGAATTTGAAGATAGATTGAAGGCTGTGCTTAAGGAAGTTACTGATTCAGATGGCCAGATAATCCTTTTTATTGATGAGATTCATACAGTAGTTGGTGCAGGTAAGGCTGGTGTAGTTAACAAGTAATTTGCAGTTAATTCTTGGGTGTAAATTTTTCTGTTTAGTCTCTTGATTGGTTATTCTAGGAATTTTTTTTTTTCTGAGGCTCATTTATCACCTCTATAAGAGTGCATGCATGCATAAGCATATGTGTCTATTTGCCTGTCCATCTTAAGTTTTAGATCCCTTGCTTGAATGTTCCAAAGTCTCCTGAGACTTAAAATATAGATTTCGTGTATTGCAGGTGCTACTAATGGTGCAATGGATGCTGGAAACCTTCTAAAACCCATGCTTGGTCGCGGGGAGCTTCGATGCATTGGTGCAACCACTTTAGATGAGTATCGCAAATACATTGAGAAAGATCCAGCCCTAGAACGAAGGTTCCAGCAAGTTTATGTCGACCAACCTACAGTAGAAGACACTGTCTCAATCCTCCGTGGACTGCGTGAAAGATATGAGCTGCACCATGGAGTCCGAATATCAGACAGTGCTCTTGTTGAAGCTGCAATTTTATCAGATCGCTACATCAGTGAACGTTTTCTTCCTGACAAAGGTATAGAATTAGTCCTATTATCTGTTAACTTGTTTCAGCGCATTTCAAATTCATATTCAAAGCTTATGCTATTAATTACATGCATAAGCACTCAGATATCCTTTTTATCTGGATGTGTCAAGTCTGATATATACGCGTGACCCAACATGGTTTAGAGAGGTAGTTGTTGAGTGAATTTTTCTGTTAGTCTTGACACGTGCATAATGTAGGAAATATGGTTACTACATATTGACACGTGTCATGTATTTAAAATGTTAGGATAACCTGAGTTTGTTTGGTGGGTTGTAAAGATTTCTTTCTTTCCTCGTGCTATAAAATCTGTGGAATGAAGCACAAGTTACTAAACTTTCTTATTCCTTGCAGCTATTGACCTGGTTGATGAAGCTGCTGCCAAACTGAAAATGGAGATTACTTCAAAACCAACTGCTCTTGATGAAATTAACCGTACAGTACTGAAACTTGAGATGGAAAGGCTGTCTCTGACAAATGATACTGACAAAGCTTCAAAAGATAGGTTGAATCGCTTGGAGGCAGAATTGTCTCTCTTGAAGCAGAGACAAACCGAGCTGACAGAGCAGTGGGAACAAGAAAGAAGTGTCATGACGCGCATACAGTCTATTAAGGAAGAGGTACATGCTTAATTCTCAGCATACTTTCATAAGTATTTTTTCAAGTAATAATTGGTTTAATTTAAAGTTGAGCATGATGGAGATAGTTGTCTGTTATATGGAATACCTGCATATCTCAAGTCTGTTGCATGAGTATTTACAATTAAAATAGCCTACAAATTTATCTGTCATTGCAACTAAAATCAGGCAAGTATTGAATTTATCTCCTGAGTTCTAACTGAGCTTTGACAGATTGACAGAGTAAATCTAGAGATACAGCAAGCCGAGCGAGAGTATGATCTCAATCGTGCAGCTGAATTGAAGTATGGGAGCCTAAATTCTCTGCAGCGTCAACTTCAAACTGCAGAAAAAGAACTGGATGAGTATATGAAATCTGGAAAGTCCATGATTAGAGAGGAAGTTACTGGGAATGATATCGCTGAGATTGTCAGTAAATGGACCGGAATTCCTATTTCAAAACTGCAACAATCAGAGAGAGAGAAGCTATTGCACTTGGAGGAAGAGCTCCATAAGCGTGTTGTTGGTCAAGATCCTGCTGTAAGAGCAGTGGCGGAGGCTATACAAAGATCGAGGGCAGGCCTCTCAGATCCTCATCGTCCAATAGCTAGCTTTATGTTCATGGGTCCTACAGGTGTTGGAAAGACGGAGCTGGCTAAGACACTCGCATCTCATTTGTTTAACACTGAAGAAGCTCTGGTAAGAATTGATATGAGCGAGTACATGGAGAAGCATGCTGTTTCAAGATTGATAGGAGCGCCCCCTGGCTATGTTGGATATGAAGAAGGGGGGCAACTCACAGAGACTGTTCGCCGGAGGCCATATGCAGTTATTTTGTTTGATGAGATCGAAAAGGCTCACTCTGATGTCTTCAACGTGTTCCTTCAAATCCTAGATGATGGGAGAGTGACCGACTCACAGGGGCGCACTGTCAGCTTCACCAACACTGTAATTATTATGACATCAAATGTGGGTTCACAGTACATACTAAACACAGAGGATGATGACGTGGAGATGGCCTATGAAACTATAAAGCGAAGGGTAATGGAGGCTGCAAGATCAATATTCCGCCCCGAGTTCATGAATCGCATTGATGAATACATAGTTTTCCAACCTCTTGATCGCGATCAGATCAGCAGTATTGTCAAGTTACAGGTTAGCCCTTTTCCTCTTGTGATGAAGTAATTACCTTTACACTCTTCTACACAATGCCCTGTATCATATGATAAGCATGGAATCTCCTGGGACAACAATAACAATGTTGAACCATAATTGTAATTCAGTTTCACTAGTTTTTGATTAGACTAGCTTCAATAATCTCTTTGATGCGGTTAGACTCCACTGATTTCTTTTACTGTGATTCAACAGCTGGAGCGCGTGCAAAAGAGGATTGGAGATCGAAAGATGAAGATACAGGTAAGTGATGCTGCAATTCAACTTCTAGGTAGCCTTGGCTATGATCCAAACTACGGAGCTAGGCCAGTGAAGCGGGTAATCCAACAATACCTCGAAAATGAGCTCGCCAAGGGAATTTTGAGAGGAGACTTCAAGGATGAGGACGCTGTTTTCGTGGACACTGAAGTGTCAGCTTTTTCCAATGGCCAGCTGCCCCAGCAGAAGCTTGTCTTCCGAAAATTGGAATCAAGTTCGCCAGTTTCTCCAGATAACCAAGAAGCATTTTCACCGGCACCATGAACGTACCTCTTTACCGGACAGTTATCCTCACCACTTCTCTCAAATTGGGCTTGCAGATAAAGGGAATATATACTACGCGCCTATTTGTTCGGAGTTAAATTTTTGATCCTGTCCTAATGGCATCATTCATGTATATGAAAGTGCGTATGGCAAATCAACCAGCCTGGGAAAATGTGCTACCAATATTTTTGTTCCAATTTTTGCTTATGTAAGATCTTTCAAATTTTTGAAGAGGTACATCGCGGTTGCTCTATCAACACTTATACTATCAAACAACATCAATCATACTGGATTTATGTCATGTTGCATGCTCTGGAATGTAATCAACACGAGGAAGGGGCAGGATCTAATTTTGAGTGCGTTTTGTGATCCACCAACTGCTTATTCCACATAAAATCATGTGAATACAATCGATGAAATGATAGCTAATGAGGTCGACTGCGTGATACAAAACCCTAGACTCAGAGGCCTAGATGATAGTGTAAGGAAAACACAGTTTATCTTGCATTACATATCCTTCTCATTCAGTACATTTGCACAAGCTAGATTTCACGCTTTACAGGAACGACTACATTGTAAATGATAAAAGATCGATGACGGAATGGCCGTTAATATCACCAACCCAATTGGGAAGAAGAGATTTCATAGCAGAGTCGAAGTTCACCAACACAAAATTAAGTTTTGCTGCAAAGCTTGTAATGCTAACCCATCCACTCCTCCACGTTACATGAACTACACTCGCATCGATTTTTATCTGTATGCAAATGAACCCTTAAGCAAATAAAATAAGTCACAATCGGGTAACATGCAGAGAGAGACAATGCAACGTCCGCACAAAAACACATCGTCAGATTAGTACTTCTAAGTCCATCAACCAATGTATCACTAAATGTCAGCAATCCAAATTCTATTTTTATTCACAATTGAGAATGTGGCCAAATTATCGGCCTTCTGATGCTTCATCGGGTATCAAACAAGGGCAAGAGGGTGCAAATTCCAAGCATATGCCCGCTAAGGCAAACATTATACTCGATGGAATCTTCATAAGCACCCAGCCAGCAGCTAGCACTTGATGGTATCATCTCTGCAGCCAGCATGTTCCATAGCTTCGCCTTAAAGTATGGGCACACCTCTGTAGGATGCAGTGGAGCGCTTCTCTTTATCACCATCTTCCTGACCTTCGATATTGCAAATGATTTAAATATTTCATGAAAAAATACAATATCACCCTCATCACCTTGGTCAAGATGCTCACAAGGATCAGACACATATAAAACATCTGTCCTACATTGTGGTAACAAAAAGCTTTTTCCTGACGTCCTTAAGAACCTTGTCTGGTAGACAAAGTGACCCGTAATTTGGCTACCATTGAACAACCCATCTCCGTTACATCCAGAACAGTATATGAGTAACTTACCAAGGGCTCTCCAGTTCTCATCTACGCTATGACTTCTGCCAAACTGCAAATCAAGCATCATCTTAGGAGCTTGCGTCTTGTAGAACTCCTTCCAAAGAACTCGTTTGGCAAGATCATCAAACCATTTGCAAGTACAAGAAAATGCTGCAATCAATTTAGGGTTCCAATTCAAACAGTTAAAAACTAAGAGTACAATTTCTTCCATAAGGAGTCCTTTCGTACAAACACAGTTGGCTGAGTGTATGCAGCGGTACTGCTTTGTCAGATTCATTTGTTCACCCGGCAATAGGAACAAAAACTGTGATGAATATCTTTATATTATGCTTGTGGTCTTAAGTGAAGTCCAAATTACATCATATAGTCAAGGGCTAGATAAGGCGAGTCACACAAAAGCACTAAATAAGTTAGGTAAAGCAGCATAATGGAAAAGTGAGAGACATCTTAAAAACAAATGGGATTGAGTTAGAAGATATCAATTGCAACTAGAACCACTAATACAACTCTATCAAGCAGAAAATCCATGTCATAAAAACAAGAAGACTGGTTACGCATTATATTTGGGTCAAGACCCAGCCAGTAGGGCCATGACATATGAGGTAGCTATAACACAAGTACCTCAAATATGTTTTAGTTCTCAAGAAAAGTGCTAGATATCATGAAGGAGAAAAGAAGTTCTCTTCGGAAAAATCTCAGCAAGAACATTTATTTTTGCAAAAGAGCAGCTAATTACTAAAAAAATTGGATATTCGTGTCCACAGGAAACAGTGATAGAAGAGAAATGCCCACATGCAAACATGTGAATGCAAACAAACATGCACACTCATACACACACAGAATAATAAGAGTTCTATTGTCTAACAATGAGGGCCGCCATTCTGGTTCAACCTTAGCAACTGCAGATCTCCCAAATGGTTCTAAATGGATCAGCACAAGGGCAAAAACTAGGATTTTAGATTGTTTTGGCAAAGAAACCTATGGAAAGAACTAGTTTTAAAGCTAAATATATAGTATGAACAAAACAAACAAGCAAAAGTTTGGAGGTGCGCACATTTTCTGCAGACTCCAATATACCTTCCAGACAGTCTCCACCAAGTTTCCACCAGCAGCATAGAAATTACAATTATTTGAGAAAATATTAAAGAATATTAAAAGTCATTTAGAAATAAATGGAAAAAAACAACTATCAAGCTTCTCAAGCACAAAAGTCTGTAACGAAAATTCAAACCATCCGAACCAAAGACAACTTTATCAAATTAAACAGCAATGCAACAGTAAACACAGCCTGAATTTATAGCAACGGACTCACTAATCCACAATCACAATTCTAAACTTAGAACTAAAACCCACTTCAAATTTCACATGATCATAAAGGAACCAGACCTAAATATCACCCAAAAGCAGCTCTAACAACTCGTAAAAATGAAAATAAAAAATTCAACTGAATACATACAATTTTTAAAAAACTACTTTATTCGAGAAAAGCGAGAAGCAGATGCACTAGATCACAACAGAAATGCAATCAAGACCTCAAATTTCTAACCTCATTTGAAACCCAGCTCACATTTAGCATATGTCCGAAGTTCAGCTGCATGAAGAAAATTTTAAGAAAAAGTTAGGGATTTGCAAAGACAAATCTTGAAACGTACAAAATTGAGGTGAAAAAGAACTGATAAATGCAAGAAAAGCCTAGAAGTTTACCCATTTCTTCTGTTGGTTTAAGCCCACAAAAATAAAAAAATGATCTTGAGTTCAGAGATCTGAGCTCAGGGATTTTGCAAAGCAAAATGTTTATGGACTGAATAAAAGTGTTTAGTCTCTTCGAAGTTGCACCAATCGAACAAAACAAGGGTAGGTATGACTGCTAGTATTGATTAAGCCACAAGCCGGTCGCTTAACGTTGATAGCAAACAACATGTCTAGGCTTTGTTTGGTTCCTAATTCTGCATTATTCATTTGTCATTCAAAATTTTACAAATCAAACATTTTATCTTTTAAATTTTAGATCCCTTACCTTTTATAATTAACTAATAATTTTTTAATCATTATACATATTCATAATTAAATCAATACTTATCTCTATAATTTTCAAATTTATATTCATTTTCTATTATTCTATAAACATATATCTATCATATCATTTAATTATTATCATATATTAAATAAATATATATATATATATAAATAATTTTTCTATCAACTTAAATCTTAAAACCAAACATAATTTTATCTCTACTCTAATTTTCTTCCTCATTATAATTAGGAAATAGACACCCTATGTTTGAACTGAAAATTTTAAAATTTGGCTTATATGTAATTTATGGCTATGTTTGGAAGATGGGTTTTTATAAGATATGATATTTAGTAGGAGTTATGTTAAGATGAATAGTATAATTTATTTGAATATATATATAAAATATATAATAATAATTAAATGATATGATCATTTATAGATTATGATATAAAGTATAAAAAAAATAAATATGAATATATATATAATACACACACGAGTGCGTGCACACACGCACACACACATATATATTAATTTGACAATGAATAAGAATAATAATTAAAAAATAATTAATTAATTATATATATATATAATTAAATTTAAATTTAAATAAAAATATTATTAAATAATATATTTAATACCGTAAAGTTTAAAACGATGGTTTTTAATTGAAAGTTAAGTTCCCAACATAACCTATGGTTTTGGCCTTTCGTTCATCCGTCCGTCATTTGTCGATTATGGCTGCATGCACAACAAGACGACATATCTTTTTATGTTGATTTGATTTGCTATATTCATCTTACGTAACAAATTTTACACAACAAAAAATATTATTATATAATTTTTTAAAAAATTAAAATTTAAAAATTTCTATTTTTTTATGTTTATAATTAATTATTTATTTTTCGATTGTTATATTTATTTATAATAAAATTAATACATATATGTATAAACAAAGACGTAGATTTATATATATTTATATATTAAAAATTAATCATTATCCATATATTCTATCTAATCATTCAATCGTTATCATATATTTCATAGATATATTCAAATAAATTAAATTTTTATTCTATTAAAATCTTATAATTAAATATTTCACTAATATTAATACAATTCTCACTAAATATAATCCCAAATAAAATGGCTCTCGCAAGCATAGCTAAAGCCTTCATTTGGTGAAACTTCAAATGAATTAAATAAATATTTACTTTTATTTTCTGTGAAAAAATACATACAATTTAATTATTTCATTTTTTATATTCTTTTTACTTGTTTTCTCTTACTCTTGTATAATTTTCAATAAAATATATTTAAAAACATACATTTAAATTTCTAAACAAACATAAGTAAATATTTCTGTTTAATGTATTCTTATGCGTATATCAAAGTAATGAAAAGTTTTAAAGGGAAATAGACATATTGTTGTCTCATTTGGAAGGACATCACTAAGTAGTAAGAGTTCTTGTTACCAAATAAATCAAAACTTGCAAATTGGTATCAAATTGAAATTAAGTCTTCAAATTCAATCGAATTTGAATGAATTGACTAAGAAAAAGTTGTTGCCTAATTTTCAAACTACGACTTTATTTATTTTTAAAAACACTCTCATTTTCAAACTTAAATTTACTTATTGCATTGCTGATGGTAATCTATTTTATATTATATTTAAATTTGAGTAGCATAAGCCAGGCTAAGGCTTGGTCAAAATCAAACTCAAGTAAACCTTAACTGAGCTGCTCAATCGAGTTAAATTGAACTTGGTTAATTCTCAACCCTTAGTCATTGCAAGAAAAGAAGTTGAAAATTTGGAATTCCCTAAACCGACACTTGAAGAGCTCAATGTAAAGAAGTATGTATCAGAAGGAAAATGGAAATGAAATTCCCATAGAAACAGTATGAAGAGACACGGGTCACTGCAGGAATGAAAAGGGGGCACCCAGCAAAGCATTGTTGTTAAACTAAATGGTTTTGGCAAACCAAAGGCTTCAGTGATCAGCCAACTTGGAACAGCAAAGTCACAGCAAAAATCACCACACCGAACATCTTTAAGATAGTTTAAATCAAATTATATAGAAATGTTCCTCCGTCAACTGTAAAATGTTCACTTCTATCATACAGAGTCAAGTGATGAGGCATTTCAAGTCCTGTGAGACATTTTGTGCCAGATAAGCATAAAAATCTACACTGTCAAAACCTTGTGTACTCGAAGTATTCCTTAGGTTTTCCTTTAGTATAGAAATGAGAAGTATGAAAGAACAAGCAGCCACACTATGGTATGGGTGAAGCCAACATCAAAACACAGCTACACCGTGCAATGAAACCTGACCGGCACTGTTAACTCTAGCCTCAGCTGAAGAAGTTTATTTCCATGTATTAGTAATATTAGAAGCATGCAAACATTACTGCTTTATCCACAACCTTATTTTTATTTTCATGCATCTACTCTGAACTGTCAGAACCATAATGAGTAGCTTTTCAATTTTCACCGCCTAATTCATTGTGCGTGGAGGAAGCTCTTGGAGAGAGATCACTGCTTCAAATGCTCCGACCAAGGCTTTAACCTTACTTTTCCTGCTTTTGACAAGTTTGCTTGCTGTTTCTTCAATCACATTATTAAACAAACTTCGAGCATCTTTCTTCTCTTGCATATCTTGGTGCTTTAAATGAACCTTCAGAGAGGAAAGCTCTGCACCAGTTGCATCATCCCTGCCTCCAGCCTTCCTAGAGATTCTCCTCCTCAAATTACCCTTGCCATCTTCAGGCCCAAGGACTCTTGCCGTCCTAAATCTGAGTCTCTTGGGATTGTTATTTTCCAACTGAAGGTCCACTGCCTTCTGAATCCTGAATAACTTCACAGGAGAGCGGTGCATATCTTCAGAAACAATTGGCCTGCTCTTTCTTAAAGTTTTGTTGTCTCGCTCTTTCACAGGTTGTTCATCGCCAACCTCCACAGGCTTCTTTTCCTCAGAGACAAAACCATCTGCTGCTTTTTTACCGTTGACTCCTGCCCTCCTGAATCTGAGTCTCCTGCAAGTGTTATTGTCCGGCTGAAGATTCAACACCTTTCCTCTCCTGAACTTCAATTTCACAGGAGAGCGACATTTATCTTCAGAAAGAAACACCCTGCTCTTTCTCTGAGCCTTTTTATTCTCTTTCACAGATTGCGCCTTGCCAATTTTCATTGGTGCAGTGTTGCCTGGGCGAATGTTGTCTCCATCAATACCACAGTTCTTTGCCTCTTCATCATCTTCTTCATGAGACAACAGAGATGGAAGCTTTGCATGAGACGAAGACTTGGATGACAATGGAGATTGCGGTGCTGGAATGGCATGGTCATCTGGAATGTAATACAATGCATTGCTCTCTGTTCCCTTTTTCACAGTCTTGGGATTGTCTTTCACAGGTTGTACCTTGTCAATCTCCGTAAATATGGCTTTGTCAGAGACAAACTCATCTGCTTCAATACCATTGCACTTTATCTCTCTATCTTTTTCTCCATGAGACAATATGGATGGTGACTTTTCATGAGACAAAGACTTGGGTGATGATGAAGATAGAAGTGCTGGAACGGGATGGTTATCCAAAATGGACTCCAATGCAATATTTTCTGTTCCCCTTCTCAGAGTCTCATAATTGTCTTTCAAGGGTTGTACCTTGTCAATCTCCACAGATACGGATTTGTCAGAGACAAACTCATCTACTTCTTTGACACCGCTGTTGATCTCTTCATAATCTTCTTCAAGAGGCAACACAAATGAAGACTTTGAACGAGATAAAAACTCTGGTGAAGATGAGGATGGTGGTGCTAGAATGACATGGTCACCTGTGATGCCTTCATCTGAAATGCATTGCAATTCATTATTCTCCCTTCCGACTTTTTCGGTCCTCTTGTTATTCTTGTTCACAGGTTGTACCTGGACAATCTCTACAGATATGGTGTTTGCAGAAACAGATTCATCTGGTTCATCTCCATTGCACTTGACCTCTTCATCTTCTTCATGAGAAAATGTAGATGGAGACTTTGCATGAGACAAAGCCTTGGCTGATGATGAAGATGGCAATGCTGGAATGGCAGAGTCGCCTGGGATGCATTCCAGTGTATTGTCTTTTGTTCCCGTCTTGATAATGTGCAAGGTTTTTTCAGAATCCTTTTTGTTGGATGTCTCAGTATCAACCCTCTCTCTCCAATTTCGATCCTTTGGAGCAGACAATAATACTTGCCTTCCATTTTTGCTTGCTTTACTGGATGCTGTTTGAACGAGAGAAACTTTAGACCAGGGGGAAGGAGCACTGTGACATACCGATGCATTCCTAGCAGATAAAGTGGATGCAGTGGCCTTTTTGCCAGTTTTGACATCACTGCTTCTCCTCCCTTCTCCATGTATACCTTCTGAATTGGAAGCAGTGGATAAAGATTTGGCTTTAAATGGTTTTGACTTTACAGAGGAAGAAAGCTTCATAGGCTGATTAGATGTCGTTTTATCTACTCTTGACATTTTATTATCACTAGGGTTTCCATTTTTTGTTCGTTTTTCAACTCTTCTAATAGGTGAACATGGCAGACGAATCTTATCACTAGATGAAGCACTTTGTCTTGGGGAACAAGTTTTAGCATCCAAGGTCACCCTGAGGTTCACTGAAGAAGATTTAGCATCAGTAGAAGGCTTCACTAAAAGTGAACGTCTTCTAGGATCTGCCAAAGACCCACGCTTGACAACCTTTTCCATGATCTCTACAGAGTGCTTCAGCTCATTTGTTGAAGATTTTGCAGTTGATCTTTTAAAAGGAGTCCTTGCTGCCACTTCAGATGAAAGTTGTCTTCCATATTTACAGATATCATGGCAAGAACCAACAGAAGCCCTGAGATAATGGGGAACTTTGTCCTGACTAATCTTTGCAGATTCAGTTGTGACAGTTGAATACCTTCTTGCACTGTCCCCAGGATGGTAGGAACCAATGGATCCCCTTCGATGAGGGGCACGAGTAATTTTTCCATTGTTTAGAGAACCTGGACTTTCAGCAGGTTTTTTGTTCAAGTCCCTCCTTTCAAATTCATTGTCTTCAGGAGCTGGTAGTGGGGAACCTGGATTTCCAGAAGAGTTTTTGCTCATGTCACTGGCTTCAACTTCATTTTCTTCAGAAGTTAATTGTGGAGAAACTGGATTTCCAGCAGGCGTTTTGCCCATATTCCTGCTCTCTAAGTCATTTGCTTGAGGAATCGCTGGTGGATCAATACTTCTTTCAGCCATGAAAATAGACTGCGAAAAAAAAATGTAGAGAATCCTGCAAAGGAATGACACACCAATTTTACCAAATATGACACGCAATAAATAAAGTGGCAATTCCGCATAAGAAGCAAGCACTTACATTAACACAATATTTTTAGAGGTACTAAACACAATCTTATTCTCCACGCTGATTCTCAAGATTTTGGTTTAGAAAGAAGTTGAATACTTTACAAATATCCCACAATCCCAATTGAAGAATCCAGAAAAGGAAAGACACACCAATTACCAAATATGGCGTGCAATAAATAAAGTCGCAGTTCAGCATAAGAAGCACTTTGATTAACACGATATTTCTAGAAGAAATAACAGAATCTCTTTCTCCTCATCAATTCTCAAGATTTTAGTCTGGAAAGAATTTTATTGCTTTCCTAGATTCCACAGCCCCCAACTCAAAATACTACAAAAGATTAGATGATTTAATACACATCAAGAAAAAGGTAACCGCAAATTGATTTTAAGGGGGTATGCCTTGAAAGCACCATAGTACAGCCACGTGGATTGCTCTCTTACGCCTTTCCCAAAATCCAAAGTTGAAAACCCATTCTTAAGCTTTAAGTTACTCAGCCTTAACAATTTACAAAAAAAAATGAACTGTATAGAATTCCACAGAATGCAACTACACTGATTCCACCATTGGTATTTGAAAAACTAACTATACAATGCAAGGACTGGTTAAAGGAGATCTTAGCACCCATCCAAAGAATTGAGAGAGAGAGAAGAGTATAACCAGTTTATTGGCAAAACATGGATAAAATTAAATATGAACAAATACAGCAGGCAATTCATATATGCATCTGAATTCCATTTCAAACAGAAGGCAAATTGACACTTTAATGTCACATATTCTTCTCTAGCTAAATTCCTCCCAGATCAATGTATGATCGGTTATTTTTCCTTCACATAATCATTGCAGAGAATTGAATGGTGATTCACTAGACTATTACATTAGAAACAGAGTTCTACTTCCAGTCTGGAAGGATGGATAAAGAACAAGTTCAACTTACAAGTACAAAACTCTATCCAGAAATTACTTGATCCGATCGAAGACAAGTATTCTGCTCCTGCAGTGGGCCGAATTAAGCATTCAGCAAATTCAACCACCAACAAGATGTCATCACTAATCCATCAATCACCAAGGCCATCACTCCACAACTTCCTCAGATTCAAAGCAAGAAAGGAACCCTAAACAAAAACTAAACGCAAATCAATGAGGACAACACAATTGATACAAAGCTCAGAAAGAAAAAAAAAAAAAAAAACCGACCAAAAAGCCTGCAATAAAGGTATAATTCAATCACCTAACGATCACAGAACCATCACACTGCACGGGACACAAAATTGAAACTCGATTTCGATGGCAGCAACCACTCGCAATAGATAAAAAAAAAAAAAAAGTACAAATCCGATAACAATTGTAAATACAATCCGCATCTACCACGCAAGACAAGAAGGTTCTTAATGCCGCAATCAAATGATACGCTGAAAATTCTACGCGCACACCACGTTTCCGCCTACCCCAAAATTTTCGTTAGGCGCAAAAAAGCCGAAAGCGTTCAAATTAGAATTCCACTGGATCAAAACATGCACCAAGACATCCACGTAATGAATAAAAAGAAGTCCTCACCTCTTTCTATTAGCTGATTGATTTCCATTCTTGATAGTCTTCCTTGTCAGTATACATGTATTTGATCACGTACATGAATACCAAAGAGACCGCGTAAGAATGGTCTTTTGGGTTTTTGTGAATTCTACAGAGCTGAATGAGGACATCAGAGGGCCACTGCCCAAGAGAAAAGAAGCTTCCTTTATCCTCTCATGGGCAATTAAACTTAATTTAAAATGATAATTGAACCCTGATTTTTATGGTAATCTTTTTCAAACTTTTGAATTGGAAGAGTTACTGCCTACGTTTGGACGCTAAGGCTTTGTTCGGATGCAAATTAAATTGATACCGAAACTTAAGAGATAGTTTAAAATAAACAAAAGAAAAATATAAAAGAGTATTTTGTTGATTAATAGATTTGAAACGATGGATTTCGATGGATGTGAATTTACATCCAAATATACTTTTCGAGATTTTGTATGTATCAAAATATACACTTTTAAATATATTACTTATTAACATTTTTATATCTTTTTGATTTTTTACTTTATAATATTCTTAAGATTTTACGCCATCGTTCTTCCTCAACAAAATTTACCTCCAAACAATTTGACGGTAATTTCAAAGGTGAATTTAGGTAACATAAGTTGGATACGTGTAGAAATGATAATTTAAAAGTTTAAATTTATTGGCAAGAAACAATTACCACAAGCTTTTTTTTCTTGCCAAAAATGATGTTGTTTTTGACTTTTATGTTGCTTAATGTGGAAGTAAATGAAAATTAAATCTTCGTTGAATGTTTTTGAACTAATTGGTATGGTATTAATTTGAATTGATTACGGATTATTGTTGTAATAATATGGGCTTCGTTTGAATGGAAATTTTATTAAGATTAAAATTGATGTAAAAGTTTAAAAATAATTTAAATTTATGAGAGAAAAAGATAAAATTTTATTTTAACTTGATCTTATTTTTCAATCTCTTATATATTATTCAATTTTATACTTTCAAATATACAGTTTAACAATTTTTTTAAATTTAAATTCAAAATTTCTCTCTCTTTTATGTGTAATTAAGTAATTATTTTTTAATAATTATTTTTATTTACAATAAAATCAATATTTTTATCTATATATACATGCACTTACTTTTATCTATATTTATGCATTAAAAAAATTATTGTTCTTCTATATTATCATATCGTCTAATCATTATCATATATTTTATACATTTATTTAAATAAATTAAAATTTATAAAATTTCAAAATCTTGCAATCAAAAATATTATTTATTTCAACATATCTCATACCAAATATCATCTCTCATAAAAAATCCCCTTCCAAACATAACCTTGGAGAACTGTATTTTGATAGAATGAAATTTGCATGAAATATATATATAAAAATATACCCATAACTATTGTATATACATACGGTTAATAAAATTATTTAGGCTTTTTTGGGTCCAAGGTCTTGACTGGGAATGAAAATGATTGAGATTTTCTTGGTAGTTAGGTTATACAATTTTGATGAGATAAAAATTTTGATTTGTCTAAATTTGTATAATTATATATAATATATAAAATAATTAATTTTCAGGGTGTATGCCTATACTATTTTATTATTGTTAAAATCTGTTTTGTTCTTTTGATATTTTTCAAAATATCCTCTATAACTAATTATATATACTACCTCCAATATGTATTATGACTTTATCTCCTACAATTAAATTTAGTCATTTTAATATATTTTCTGAAATTCCCATCTTAATATATCGCCATTTCATTTTTATTATCAAAGCACCAAAATTATTTATTTTTCCCATACATATTCATGCACATATTTCTATAATAATACATAAAATACTAAATTTAGTGCAATTTCATATTTGCGTTCAAAAAAAAAAAACCATGATATAAACTCTTTGTTTTATGTTAAAGTTCGAATATAATAAGTTTGATATTTGAGTATTATTTCATATTACCTTTACAATTCATTTTATTAAATCAATCTTTATTTAATTTTTACACACACACATATAGTGTGTATAGTTGCTTTCATACATATAAATGTGAGCAAATGTGTGTACATATAAAATTTGATTTTGAATAAGTTTATAATTTAAATTTTAAATGGTTTTGTACGTATAAGAGGAAAAATAATTTAAATTTTAAATTTAAATGAAAAATATATTGAATTGTATGTTTGAATTGAGTACTTTTGAATGAAATTGAATTGACATTAAATTAAAACAGTGCCTTAATAATTAGTAAATACATTTAGATACATTGATGGTGGACAAGTAACCTATTTTCAACGTCGTCTGGGTTCTAGAAGATTGACATGGTGAAACTGGGTTTGGTAGAAACTACACTTTGTAAAGATATATTCAAGTTTTAAATTGTCACAAATGTCATAATTTTATTATTTAATTAATTTTTTATTTTTTTCAATACAAATTTGTCACAAATTTAAGTACTAAATCTAGCATTTACAAGACTTTTTGTTGGAAAGGATTGAAGATGTTTCAGGGCAGGCAAAGAAACACGAATGCTAATGGAGTCATTGGCTATGATTATTTAAGCTTTGTTACACACTTCAACCACTTTTCATTCTACAAAAAATTTACATATTATTTAACAAAATTTTTATTTAAATTTGAATTTAATTTTTTTGTATTATATATAATTAGTTAATTAATATTCAATTATTACAAAAATTTAGAATCAAATCAATATATACATATAAACATAACATTTATATATATTTATACCATAAAAATTAATTATTATTCCTATCCAATATCATATCACCCAACCATTATTATATATATATATATATCAAAATTTCCATTTCATCGTAATCTTACAAATTTAAATACTATTAATTATAACAGAACTTTTACCAAACATAACCTCCCTCTAAAAAAAAAGGCCTTCTACAAAACATAGCCTTTTAAAGTAAGAAGGCTTACGTGTTTCAAATTGCCAGCCCTAGCCTATCCTTGTAAATTAATTTACACCGAATAAAAGAGTACTGGGAAGGAAAGCTTTGAAAATCTCGGATGAGAACTACTTATTTTGCATTTAATTTTTGAGATAAAGTGAAAAAATTAGGGTGAAGAATTAAAGTTTGAGTGTGATTGAATTAGATTTACAAATGATTTTACATTAAAATAATAATTATTATGTGATGCCAAAGATTATTGTGTTTGGGATTTAGCGTTGATGCAATATGTTCGAATAATATATGGAAAGTGGGCAATAAGGCTAATATATGGAAAGCGGGCAATATGTTCGAATAATATATGTTCAAATGATTTTTCCTTTTTTGGTTGATAAGGGCTAATAAGGCGTTTTCTTGAAATCAATAATGGGTAAGTTATCATCCAATCCCATACTTTCATGTCGAATCTCTCTTTGGCTAACACAAACACACACACACACCAGCAGTTGGTTCTGTTGGCAACTGTAAATTAGAGAGTAAGGATCAAATCTGGCACAAGATATGTGGTTTAAGTTGTCCATGATTTGTTCAGCTGTCAAAAGTTCTTGGGTTGATTCCTCTCCCCTGCATGCAAGTCTATTGTGAAGAAAATATTAACGCACCAAATCTAGTAACCCAAAGAAGGGTAAGGGAGACAACCCAACAAAGGTTTGTCATCTCAATCCATAGCTGCAATTGAATTACTCAACGAAAATGAGCAGCAAACAAGCAATTGAGAAAAACCTGCTATAGTTTCAACCCCCAGAGTCAAACCAACGGATACAGATTGAGGGCTGGCTGCGAATTCTCGCCCTAGAAATCTTTTATTTAGACATAATCAGATTGAGGGATAGCAGCATATATGTAGTGTTACGCAGCCTCAACTGAATCATGGCCATGAGGTTCAACAATCAACTCCAGCTAACAGTCTTCGCTGAAACTAATACGCACGGAAAATGACATTTTTTAGGCAGAACTGCACCGATGCTGAGTACATGCAAAGATATCATGAGCACAACCTCCATAGCAGACAATATAAATTTATAAATAAAATTCTTGCAAGGAGCTTTTGAGGAAATTAATTATCAACCAAAGAAGTTCTTAGCGATGAAAGAGCAGCTTTGACACGAGTTGTCCCATCATGTGATGATCTCCTTCGCTAGCCAATCCAAACTAGGATATGCAAAGTACAGAATGAGGAAAGATGGAAATGCAAAGACAACTGTGATGAGAATGAACAAGGCCAGGATGGCTGCACTGGCAGGTATTGCATACAAAATGATGAGAAGAAAAATTATGACCAATGGGAACTTGGCTGTCAGTTGAACAAAGTAGACAAGGGACTTTCTGAGGGAGAAGTGCAGTCTCCCAATGGTAAGAAAACCGTTAAACTGATCACCATCATGGCTTGATCCTGATGGTTCTGAATGATGAATGTATTGGCCCCTCCAGAGGTTATTCCCCATAGAGCTTCCTGATGGTTTTGTGCTAGACGGGAAAACTCCCCAGTGATCCCCACAGAGGGTGGCATGACATTGCATTCTATCACCATTCATGCTCTCAAGCATCCAGAGAAGGAAGAAGTTTTTATGGGGAAATTTCAGGTTCCCCCTATAAACCAACCGGAGTGATAAGAGATTGCAAGGGCAGGATATGAAGAGCGGGAGCCGAAGAGGTAAAGTGGGAAATTTCAGAACAGCCCACTGCAGTCCCAAGATGCAATTTTTGCATAATGTATGTCCACACCACAAAACATAGGGTATGTTTTCAACTAGGTTAAAGGATTCCCAGCATACCGGACACTCCAAGCCCCTCTCACGACTAGTGATGGAAGACACATCATCATCTGAGCAATCTATTCAATCTTGTGTAGACTTCAGAACATCATTCTTCAGCCCTATACTTCCAGCTACATAACTGGATGCACAATTCCACATCTTGCAGCTAACCTGGGACCACTAAAAATTGAACGTTTCACATCGTCACCGCCCCAGCTCCTACCAGTTCAACACAAGAAATGGGGTAAATAGCAGTCACTGAGACATGCATGAACTGGATATACAATCCAGTTCAGACAAACATGTACTTAGCTTCTTGAAATGATTTCATGTAGTTCTTCACAACGAAACAGAAAATAAGTCAGTTAAAATAAAACTGTGAAACCATCTACTTTTGCTGGTTTATCCATTTCCATAAGGCTATAAGCACGCTCCTGCCATGAATTCTTGACTGCAACTTATAAGTGCAAAAGAGCCAACGAAAGCCCATGATTGGATAGTCACTCCAATCTCATTTTCTCAATTCTTAAAAAAATTTCTCCGAGATTTAGCCCATATATCTATATTTTTATAATATCTCAAATTTTTTTTCTACTTTTCCCAAAATTTTTACTTTTCTCTCTCATGTTATTTCAAAAATTCCCACTTTTCTCTCTCATTTTCTTCAACAAAGTTGGTTCTTCCTTCTCTTCCTCGTCCATACAACTGCTATTATATAGACAGGTCATTTGAATACATCTCTCAACAAATAACAATATCTCAAATCATAAAAGTGAGCTCCCTTAACGAGCTTAGATGGAAACATCAAAAACTAGTTTCCAGGTTCACAAAACTCATTATCAGCATAATTCAAAACAAACCATTAATTCTTCAAAACACCAATAGAATAGCCGGTGTCGATAATCAAACCCGATGAATCCAAGACTATAAAACTTTCCTTAAAGCAACAGAACTTAGAAAAAAAAATCAGAAATCTTAAAATAAAAAATATACGCTAAAAGACGAGAAAACAAATCATTACACTATTCTTACCAATCACAATCAAGCGACTCAAATCTTAAGAATTTCAAATCATCAATATTAAACCAGCATTACCAAGCATCAAGTAATGAGATTCATGGATACAAAATCCAGTGTACATAAGAATGAGAAGGACCGATTCACCAACTGATCGAGGCAAGATCGGAGACAAACGACGGAAAAAAAATCCTGCGATTATTTCTCTATCCTCAATCGAGACTGTGTTTGTGGCCTCCGATGTGAGCCTTGACGCTGAGCTTCAACCGAAATCAACTGTTGCACTCGCCCTCCGTCGTCTATCTGGTCGAGTCAAATTCCCTTCCTCCTCCGTACGACGTGGATTGGAAACCGACCGAAACGACGTAGTATCGAACTCGTTGGGCTCGCTTTGCAAAAGAAATTAATTACCTAAACGGTTCATCATTATCACAAATTACACTTCAATGGATTTTTTTATATATTCATTATTTAATATTCAGTAATACTAATATTACAAATAAGTAACTACTTAACAAATTATCATAAATAGGAAGGAATTAAGAGTGTGTTTGGTTTTAAAAATTTACAGTGGATAAGAAAAAGAAAATAAAATAAAAAATTTAAAATTCTATATAATATTTGATTAGAAGTATTTTAATAAGAAAATAAAATATTAAAAAAAGGAATCAAATCAATTTAAAATTTAAAATTAAAATGTTTTATACATTAAGAAAAATAATGAAGAAATAAATAAAAAATACAATTGATGAATTTTTTTAAAAAATAATAATAAGTTATAATAGTTTTTCTTTTATTTTTTCACTATTTTGTAAGAAAAGTGAAATTTATTTTCTTAAATTATAATTTTTCTTAAGTTTTTCTTTCAATAAAATTTTCCTTCTTAACCAAATAATCAAAATCATTTTTTTTTAATATTTTTTTTCTTTTCTCTTTTTAAATTCCAAAAACCAAGCATAGTATAAGAATTCGTTATAAATGGAAAGGTTGGTTTTAAAACCACTTTTTCATATTTGGAATTTATTTTTAGATAATATACATAAAATGTTATTAATATATTACATAAGCCTTACTCACAAACAACATATTTGTCTATTTTTAATATTTTCAAATAAGTATTTATTTTATTGAATAAAAATATTTTTTTTATTTTGACTAATATTTTTATTCAATTTTTGTTATATAGTTATATATGGTTAACAAAATATACCTGAATAAAATATATAATATATTAATCAGCAGACGCATATATATACACTACCATATATTTTTACTAGTTTTTATTTATAAATAACTAGTTCTTATTTATAAATAACTAATTCTAAACAAAATTAGGTATATAAAAGTAAATCTAATTTAATTCCTTATTGATATTTTACGTTATTTACTAAAATGTATGCATGCAATCTAATTATACGATATACGTGTTTTATATTGTGTGCGACTATATTGTAATTAGGACATTAATAATTTATGCTTTCTCATGTCAAAAACTATGACTATTTCTTTATTTTTATCATTCAAATATAAAAAAATAAAATAAATAACTGAAATATAATAAATAAAATAAATGAATTAGTTGTGACTGATTTTTCAGTTGAGGTCTTTTCTTTTAAGTTGTGCGAGCAAGGTTCCATGGTGTAGTGGTTAGCACTTTGGACTTTGAATCCAGCGACCTGGGTTCGACTCCCGGTGGGACCTTTTCATCTGTTATCTTCTCAAATCGGTTTTTGACCATTTTCCGTAGTTGAGAATCGGTGCAAAACTGAACGTACACACTGTTTCAGGCTTTCAGCATAGACAGTAATGCCTGATAATTGGAAATTACACAATTTTATTGTTTGCAAAAGAATATGAAGAATGAAAAGCAAAATCCTGTTCAGCTGACATCTATGAGACTATATCCTGGAATCCTTTTCAGACCTTTCCCCTTTGCCATGGCTCCTAAGCTGGCTACTTCATCCCATCTTCCTCCTCCAGCGTAGAGGTTCGACACCGAGCAGTACGCGCTTGTATTCCGTGGCTCCACATCCAGCAACCATTTTCCTACTCTTTCTCCCATCTCAGAGTTCCCATGAATTCTGCAAGCTGCAAGCAGAGCACCAAGAGTTGAAGCATTCTGTCTGGACGGCACACATCTTAGTAGATTGTAAGCTTCTTCCAGCCGCCCTGCTCGGCCCAACATGTCCACCACACAACCATAATGCTCATCCGATGGAATGATTCCGTGTTCTTCCTCTATAGACCAGAAAGCATTTAATCCCTCTTCTACAAACCCGGAGTGGCTGCAGGCTGATAGTATGGACTTGAAGGTAACGCTGTCGGGACTGAGATTCTCCTTTTTCATTAGGTCAAATAACGCGAGGGCTTGAACACACTGTCCATTCATCCCATATGCAGCTATCATTGTGTTCCATGAGGACAGATGCCTTTCTGTCATGTGCTCAAACACATTACAAGCCATTGTTAGCTTCCCGCATTTGCCGTAGGCAGTAATAAGGGAGTTCATCAAAGTTACATCTTTCTCAAGAAACAGACGGCATAGATGAGCATGAACTTCTGTCACCAAAGTTACAGATCCATGATGATTGAATGCCTGTAGCAGGCAAGTGAGAGTGACGGAATCAGGGAATATGTTTTCCCTTCGCATCAGTGGAAACAAGGCAATTGCTTCATCAGCAAGGTCATGGTTCACAAGACCTGTCATTATTGATGTCCACGACACCCTATCCTTGAGCTTTATCCGGTCAAAGATGAGCCAGGCACATCTCATGAGGCCGCATTTCGCATACATGCTTATAATTTGATTCGAGATGTCCGTGTTGGTCTCCAGACCTTGTCTGAACACATATCCATGAACAGATTTACCAGGACGTATGTCTTTCAAATCTGACAACGCAGAAAGTATGTTGATAACGGTACTTGTACTCGGTTTAATACACAGAGTGACCATTTCGTGGAATGTCTCAGTGGCTTTGAATACAAATCCATTATAGAGATAACCGGCAATCATTACACTAAACAAAACCCCATCCTTAACATTTGCTCTGCAAAATACATTCATCGCCCCAGATATGTGCTTACATTTAGAGTACATATCGGTTAAAGCTGTGGCACCAACAAGATCCAGATGCACTCCTTTACGAAGTATGACGCAATGAATACTTTTCCCGACAATCAAATACCCTAAATCTGCAGAACTGAGTAGCCCATTAGCCAGAGAAATCAAATCAGGCTCGCATTTGTGACGTACCATTTGGACAAAGAGATTCAAGGCTTCAAGTGGCTGTCCAAACTGAAGATGACCAGCCATCAAAGCATTCCAAGAAGTGGTACTCCTTGTCTTCATCTTGTCAAATATCATGGAGCCCTTATCCAAATCACCAAACTTGATGTACAAATCCATTAGACTTGTTTCAAAAACTTCATCTCCAGAACCAATTCCTTTTCTAATGGCATAACCATGAATAGATTTCCCCTTTTCCAGAGCTCCTAATTGCGATGCACACTGTAGTAAACTCACCAGTGTCACCCTATTAGGCTCAAAGCCACGCTTCTGCATATCAACTGCAACTCTAAAGCCGTCGTTAGCGTAGTGACCACCGACTCGAGCGTATGCAGTAATTATAGAAGTATAAGCAACCACATCTCTGTCAAGTATTTCTTCAAACGCTTTATTGGCTTCCCCAATTTGATCACACTTCGAGTAGAATCCAATCAACGATGAGCACACAAACAGATCACAATTCAGCCCAAATCTAAAAACATCCGCATGAAGACTCCTTCCGAACTGATAATTTCCCAACTCCACACAACTTTTCAACACAGAAATGACTGCCGAATTGCGAATCCCAATATTTCTCCGCCTCAAGTTCAAATAAAGCCCTACAATTTCATTGTACAGATTAGCTCTGAAATACCCCACAATAATTGAATTCCAAAAAGAAAGATCGTCATTGACGAATATATTGAAAACACATTTTGATTCTCTCAGAAGATTGAGTCTTGCCAATGAAACAAGAAGCTTGGAGCCCAGATATACGTTCTGTTCAAGCCCTCTTGTGACCACGCAAGCATGCAGCTTTTTCAAAGAATCGGCTTTCGGACAGTTCTCCAAACGAGAAGCAAAGTATTCAAGGCAGGAAAATGAATGTCTGCGTGGAATTTCCGTGGTTGATTTAGAGAAGAACACAACACATGCCTTCGAAACAGAAAGGTTGGGTTTTTTGCGTGACTTCAACAGCCCGCGAGAGAATACATTCATAATTTTGTAAGAAGAGCATGAAAACAGTCTGCAAACACTGGCATTCTAAGATCAAAGTTACTGTTAGGGGAAGACTGCAGGTATGTCATTCCCTCGTCTCCAACGACAGATTTACTCGAGCGTAATTGTGCTTAACCTTGTGACTTTGGCTATGTTTGTTTTAGTTTTTAACCACAATTTTTAAAAATTATTTCAAAATCGTGTAAAAGTAAAAATAAAAATAAAAATAAAAAATATAGTTTTAAGTGAAAATTAAATTTTCTTTCAAAAAAACAAAATTTTTGAAAACCTTCCACAATTTCTTTTCATTTTTATCTTTTCTTCACCCCTTCAACTCATTCATCAAGAAAAAAGTACCAATTCATACATCAGGTCAATTTTTGCCTAATAGGGTACACAAACCATATCCATAATATATACATACGAGGACATGCGTGGTGTACGATATATCCACTAGGGTGGCATGAGTAGATTTGGATGGGAGAGAATTTCATTCTTATGTGGATTTGGATTGTATAATGTAAGGTTTTAAAAAGTAGACCAAACTAGTCGACTTAATCGGTTCGATCAAAAATTCGTCATTTCTCCATTTCTCCAATCCGATTATATTCTAAAATCGACTCACCATTTGAACTTACATGAACTAATCAAACTTGCTTAAGAAACCAGTTAAAATCGGGCTTAACTTGTCAAAATTGGGCAAAAGCCAATTTTTGTTTTATTGATAAAAATTTAAAAATAGAAATTGGCAGCTTTAAATTTTTAAAATAAATAAAATATTTTTATATGTTCTTATGATTTCAATTTTCACCACCTAAACAATTTATTGGTGTATATTATTTTCACTATCTATTTTATATTTTGACTAGTATTTATTTTATTATATTTATCTATATTTTTCTAATTGAGTTAAATAAGGCGTTTTAAAGTTAAAATTGTTCCCTATTAATTGTGCTTTTTTTATTTTCCAAAATTCATTTTTTAATATTTATATTTTGATTTGAATTTAACTTAGTTTCTTTTATATTTTGTATTGTTCTTGTTAAATTATTAAATTAACTAAAACTTATCATGTAACATATTAATTGGTGGATTTGAATTTATTTTATTAAATTTTTTTAATGTTACTGTACGTGTAGACATAATATTATATATAATTTAAAATAATTGATTTTTTTTTTTGAAGTGGTTAAATTAGTCGTCAATAATCGAATTAATTCTTTCATTTAAAAACATTGGGATAATGTGACTCTCGTCTCATATCAATAGGAAAAATGAATCTTGATTAGGTTATATATTAATCCGACGTTCCTCATTAATAATTGTTTTTATGTGGAGATTTTCATCCTTGACATCATCTTTATTTACATCTTCCCTTTTGCTTCATTAATATTTCACCAATACGAGATCCAACAGGGAAGGTATGAAATATTTGTTAAAAAAATTAAGTATAAATTATCTGTTCGCATTATGGTGTGTCAGTACTTATGTAACACATACACAGCTGGTGATGTCATCAAAATATTTGCCATATTTGTGGAAAATTTGAAAAATATTTTGTTGGCCATATTTTTGGAAGATTTTAAAAATATCTTGTCTTATATTGTAGATAATTTATTCTTTATTGAGTTAACTATGAAGATATTGTGCAGTTGTCCATATATTATAAATTTGAATTTCACAATAGAATAGAAAAGTTCTAATTGTCGTTGACAACATGCTGTTAACATGAAAAGATTTGCAATTGATTTTTGAGAGATTTGCTCTAGATATTTTTCATGCATATTTTACCCTAGAAGTCATGTATTTTTAGAATGTAAATAAATGATTAAATATTAGAGCTCGAGGGACAAGAACATGGAGAGAAATTTTGGGTGCATGAGTGTTTAATTCTTGTAGCCTTTGTGTGAGTTTAAATTTCATATTATTCTTTGTATTGTTGTGTAAACAGAGTGAGGATCAAAATTACTCAAGAACGATTCACTATGATAGAATGTTGAATCTAAAGTAGATTTAGGTTAAACATAATTGAATCAACATTTACTTTGATGTTCCGTTGCGTCATTGTTGTGCTATGCGTGTGTTCCTAATATTATTACAATACTTGTGGGAGTGTTGTAAATGTTCAAACCCAACCGAACAAGTGGTATCGGAGCCAAGTTACCCAAATTTGCTTAGTTCTTGAAGCAGGTAAGATTCTAAAAGGTTTGAAAAATGAATGCTAAAAAAGGAGTATTGATTACACAACTCTAATTTTTTAGTAAAAGTAATTACTTTGTTTAGAAGGTACGAATATAGACGTTTATAAAATCACAAGAGTGAAAGCCTCGTATACTATAGAGCATGATTGGCATCCCCCTACCACCCGAACCAATGAAGATACTAAAGTTTCCAAAGATGTAAAATTTTAGAATGCTAAAGAACAGAGGGTAGTGTTGCGAAATTTTAAGGCAATTAATGTAATTTTTTATTAGTGTGGATGAAGAGCAATTTAAGTTTATATCAAGATGTGAGATGGCCAAGAATGCTTGAGATATCTTTTACAATGTCAACGAAGGAACTAGTGTTGTCAGATTTTTGAAACTCTAGATATTGGCAATGCAGTTTGAAACATTGAAGATGGATGAAGATTAAACCATTGTTATGTTCGATGATAAGTTACGATACTTTACCAACCTAGCCTTTCAATTAGCGAAAAAGCAATCTAAAGCAAAGCCAGTGAGTAAAACTCTTGATATCCTTGCTCAAAAGATTTGCTACAAATATGGTCGAGATAGAAAAAGTATGAGATGTGGACAATTTTCAATTGGATGAACCTATGAATTCATTATAAACCAATAATATAAACCTAAACATTGCACAGAAGGACAAATTTACTTGAGCGATTGAATTTTGTTTAACCTTTGAGACTTTGGCTAGGTTTGTTTTAGTGTTTAACTGCATTTTTTAAAAATTGTTTTAAAATTGTGTAAAAAAAAGAAATAAAAAATAAATTAAAAATATATGTTTGAGTGAAAAATAAATTTCCTTTTAAAAATTTTTTTTTGAAGGCCCTCCAAAATTTCTTTTATTTTTTTTATCTTTCTTTTCACCTTCAACTCATTTGTCAAAAAAGGGAAGAAACCAATTTGTACATTAGGCCATTTTTCACCTAATAGGGTATACAAACCATATGCATATGAGGGTATACGGGGCATACAATATATCCACTAGGTTTGGCATTGGTAGGTATGGAAGAGAATTTCATTTGTACGTGGATTTGGATGATGTTTTAAAAAGTAGATCGATTCAATCGGTTTAACCAGAAATCAGCTAGTTTTTCAATCAAATTACTTAAGAATTGATGTGAAATGATTAAACCTACTTAAGAACTTGTTGAAATTGGGCAAAAATTGGTTTTAATTTTATTGATAAAAAAAAGTAAAAATAAAAGTTGGTGGTTTTAAGTTTTAAAATTTTAAAATCAATAAAATATTTTTATATTTTCTTATAATTTCATTTTTTACCATCGAAACAATTTATCACTGCATATTATTTTCATTATCTATATTTCTATATTTTTCTATTCAAGTTAAGCATGGCATTTTAAAATTTAAAATTTTCCCTATTAATTGTGTTTTTTTCTATTTTCCAAAATTCAGTTTTCAATATTTATTTTTTGATTTGAATTTAACTTAGTTTCCTTTATATTTTTGTAGCTGTTTTCTTCTTGCTAAATTATTAAATTAACTAAAACTTATCATTTAGCATATTAATTGATGGACTTGATTCTATTTAATTAAATTATTTTAATATTATTGTATGTGTAAACATAATATTATATATAATTTAAAACAATTATTTTTTTTTATGCGGTTAAACCAGTTAGATCAATGACTTAATTAATTCTTTGATTTTAAAACATTGGGGCAATGTGACTCTCATCTCATATCAATAATAATAATAATAAATCTTGATTAGGTTATATATTAATTCAACCTTCCTCATTAATAATTGTTTTTATGTGGAGATTTTAATCCTTGACATCATCTTTATTTGCATCTTCCCTTCTTGCTTCATTAATATTTCACTAGTATGAGATCCAACAAGGAAAATAAGAAATATTTCTTAAAAAAAAAAATAAGTATGAGTTATTTATTTGTATTATGGTGTGTTGACACTTATATAGTATACATAGACTGGTGATGTCATCAAAATATTTACCACATTTATAGAAGATTTGAAGAATATTATGTTAACCATATTTTTGAAATATTTCAAAAATAATATTTTGAAAAATATTATGTTGGCCATATTTTTCAAAAATTTCAAGAATAATATTCTTATCTTACTCGAGGAGGATTTCAAGAATATTATGTTTTATATTATAGATTATTTATTCTTTATTAAGTTGATTATGAAAATATTGTACAGCTAATCATATATTACAGATTTGAATAACAAAATAGAAAAGTAAAATTATGATTGCTGTTGACAACATGTTGTTGACATGGAAAGACTTGCAATTGATTTTTAGGAGATTTGCTCTAGATATTTTTGTATATATTTTGGCTTGGAAGTCATGCACTTTCAAAGTATAAATAAATGATCAAATATGGGATCGAGGGACAAGGGTGTGAAGTGAAAATTGAGTGCTTAATTCTTGTAGCCTTTGTGTGAACTTAAATTTCATATTATTCTTTGTATTTTTGTGTAAAAACTTTTTGATAGTAATTTACTATAATAGAATGTTAAATTTAAAGTAGATTCAGGTCAAATACACTCGAATTTGTATTATGTAATTATGTTATCAATAAGTTGGAAATTTTGAAATTAAAGTAGTGAATTAGAAGATAAGATTGACGATTGTTTGTTTACTAGTTGAATTTAGTGAAAGTTTTATACTGAACAAGATTAGGTAGATATAAGAGATATTGCTTTAAGCTACGTTAATAATTTTATTCATCGTAGCATTTACTTTTTTGGTCCACTGCATCTTTGTTGATGCGTGCGTGTTGCCAATATTAGGTAGAAATAATTAAAGTATGTGCGAATAATTTTTAGGTAAAATTGAGGATTGGTAGAAAAAATCAAGATTATTCCTAAAAATTGAGGATTATTAGGAAAAAACAAAATGAGTTTCTTCTTTTATCTTTGAAACATCAAGTTATTTCACATTAAGTCAATATAGACACTGTGTCAACTTATTAATATATTTGCTCAACAGATCATAGATGATTGTCCCAAAGGTGTTATGTTTGAATGTTGCTCTCTAATTTAGTTTGAACAACCTTTAATATTTGATCAAAAAATAATAATAATAATAAAAAAAAAATATATATATATATAACTTGATTATCTGTCAATAAATCCAGACCCATGAATCTCAAAGAAAGGCTGCACAAATCAACATAATTCTGTTTTTCACACTCACATGTAACAGCCTTGAAGCTTTGTGTTGTTTTTCACCCATCCTGGATTCAAGAACTCACCGGTGCTGTTTTCATTGTGCTGCCAAAATCATATCTTTAGTCTAAATATACAGTAGATAAAAAATAATAATTTTTAAATAATAACAAATTAAAATGAAAAATAAACAAAATAAATTAAAATTTAGGATAGTCATAGGAAAAGGCTAATATATAAAGAATTAAAGGTCTTTGAGTAATTATAGATGGTGCAATTGAATTTTATTATTTGCTTAAACATATAATATAGATGAATAGTGTTAAATTAGAGTTGGTGGCTTCAAATAGGGTCATTTCAATTCATATACAGGTTCTAGAAAAATAATTGTATCTAGAACATGAAATATTTATTTAATTAAGAGTTGTTCCCAAAGAAAAACAAATGATAATAATATGAGACATACAGGTAGGATATATCATTAACTGACAATCAAACATACTCATTATGTGCGCAAAGAAAATACATATACATATATACATACATATATATTACTATAATAATAAAAATAATAATTGAAAACGATAAAATTTTATAAGAAGGAGATTTATTATATAAATGAACAAAAACATAAAATTAAGCCACATAATAAAAACAACTAAATGAAATTTACAAAGAATTTTTTTTGTTTATGAAGAGTGTTGAGTTTGAATAATATGATAAGTAATGGATTCTGAAAATATACTATAATTATTATATTTTTTTTAATTTATTATTATTATTTTTAAATTTATACATAATTTTTTTAAAAAAATATACTTAAAAACACGCGCTCAACAACCAAAACAAACATTGCCTTTGATTTGCACAATGAATAACACAATGAATAACACGATGATAAAGGTAACACAGTAAATATACTTTGTAATAACTAAAGTTAAAAGTATAAGAGGTGGAGTCTTTATTAAAGAGTATAGATTTATAAAAGCTATTTCATTTTAAATATTGGATATAAAATTATTTTCAAAAATATATCCAACTTTTTAAATAAAAAGGAGAGATCAAAATATTTGAAAAAAAATTGGAGAAAATATGAATAAAAATAACAAAGTAAAAATGGATAAAACTAAAAGAATTTAAATAAAGGTAATTATATAATTTCTTTTTTTGCAACTTAAAAGTCTTATTTTTAAATGATATAGTATATATATAGGTTACAAGAATAAAAAATAACAAAATAAGGAGATAAAATAGTTAGAAAGAGAGAAAAATTGATAGTTAAAGACAAATAAAAATAATTAATTAGTAGAAAAGAGAAATTGAAAAGGATGAAAAGGTAAGGAAATTTAAATTAAAAGATATTTTGGAACTTCCAAATTGTGCAAGCAAAAAACCTTTTGAAAAAACAATGTGGTATAGATACTATGGTTCTGCCCCCATAACTGTGGTCATATGACATTTTTTTTAAAATATCCCTCTTAATAAATATAATTATACAATTTAGTACTTTTGATCTTAATATGAATTAAAATACATTTAGTATTTTTTTCTCTTTCCTGTTCTAAAATATTATCTTAAATTCTCCTCTTTAATACTATTATCTTAAATTCTCTTTCTTACTAATATTCAGTTTACTTCATATTTAAAAAAATACTTACAATTTAATTATTACACTTTTAAAATTTTATATCTTTCTTTTTATATTTACACAAATTTTGAGAGAGATACATTTAAAAACACACGCTAAAAATTAAAACAAACATACCCTTCTTTTACTCTTCTTTTTATACTTGTGATTTTTTTTCCTATCTATCAGTTTATAAAAGTATATAATTAAGTAATTTTATTTTATTATTGAACTATTACAAATTAATACTTTTATATTCTTGTTATAATTAATAAAAATTATAATTTGTTTAATAAACATGTAACTTGAAAATGACACTGTAGCTGTGACATGACATCGCCAACTTGCTTGGGCCAAGAAGCCCAAGAAATTTCTTCTAGAAACGACCTAGGAGCGTCTCCGCCAACAAAACGCCGCACCCATTAATTGGTTGGCAAGCTCTCTTCTGTCTTGCGTTTTGTGTTTTTTCCTCAAAGAAATCACCATGGAGGCAAAGCTACTCGGTGCCGCCACTTCCTCGGTGCTCAGCTCCCGTAGGTTCAAGATTTCGAGACCCAGTAGCCCTTTTGTCCGTCAAACGAGTTGTGGCCAGCGATTTCCCAATTCAAAATTCTCCAAAAATGGCATTCTAGCAATTCACGCTTCTGTTTCCACTGCTGGGTATAACGCTGAAGTTATCGTTTCTTTTTGAATTTGGAATTTTCGCTCTTTTTCCTGTTGGCTTATTAGTCTTCTTTTTTCTGTGTGCAATAATTTGTTTTTATTGTTTGTGCTTTTGTTTGGATTTTGCGGACATTGTGTGTTACTGATTCAAATTTGCTACTGTGAAACGGCTGATTCATTTGTTGCCATTAGCTCAGAGAGAGACCCTCTCTATGATCATTGGATCCAGTGTAGAATGACCCAAGACCTTTAGTTGCTGTTGGAATGAGCATTCTTATGACTTAGAGCGTGTTTGGCTAAGTTTATTTTTAAAAGTTTATAAGATTATGTTTTTAGAGTTTATAAGCATGTAGGACTTATTTTTGAATAAGTTAATAAAGTGTTTGGATAGAAATAGTAGAATTGTTTTATAAGATTTTGTTGAAATTTATAATTATACTTAATTGTAATTTTTGATATAATAATAATAAAAATAAATTAAATATTATTTACATCATTAATGTAAATAAAGATATTTATGTTATTTTTAATATGTATAATGAAGAAACTTATAAGATGATTAAAACTAAATTGAGAAAAGTTAATTAATTTTGAAGAAGTTTATAAACTTTAAACATTTTATAAAATGTTTAAAACCCTCTTCATAGATGATTATCGAATTGGGAGTGTGTAATTGGTCTTTTAATTAAATTTATGAAATACCCTCTCTAATTAAAATGCTCCGCTCCCTTGATTTTACGGTTTTGCTATTAACCCATGATTACTTTCTTCCATTAACTTAATTTTTTCACTTTATTTTAAATTTTAATACTATTTAATTTATACACCTTTTATTACTTTGCTTATTATGTATATTTTAATTTTTAAAGCACATTTATTGAACACGATCAATTTCTATGATTAAGAGTTTGAACCTATGCTATTACTTTTAATCTACATTATTTAGCTATATTAGTAAGTGCTGAGATTTATAATAGCTAACTTTTTGCATTCAATGTTAGATTATCAAATTATCCTTATTTTCTTTATTTATTCTCTTCTCTCTTTAATCTTGTTTGTTAACTTTTTTTCTCTTTTATCTCGATAAAACTTTGGATTTTTTTGTTCTTTTCTCTCACCTTCAATTTATTTTCCCTCTGTTTTATAAAAAATTTAAGCATTCTTGATTTATAAGCACTTCTATATTTGTTACTTAAATTCTAAGAAATATAATAATTATATTTTTTTATTATAATTAATAAAATTAACTATTGTTTAATTTTGAGTTTCATCTTAAATTGCCAGTCTGCTTAAACTGCAGACTTAATATAGGACTTGCAAGGTTTCTCCTGTGGATTCTATTTCCAGGCCAATGGTAATTGTAACTCATGCCAATCTTCTTTACTGTCAGCTTGACACCGAAAAATAGGGTAGATGAGACTCAAAGCTACACTCTTGAGGGTATTAGGAACTCCTTGATACGGCAAGAGGATAGCATTATTTTCAGTCTAGTTGAGAGAGCACAATTTTGTTCCAATGCTGCAACATATGATCCTAATGCTTTTCCCATGGGTGGATTCCATGATTCTTTAGTTGAGTACATGGTGAAAGAAACTGAAAAGCTTCATTCAAAAGTAAGTCAAACGTTTGAACCTTTCCTGAACATTGACTTGTAAAAATATGCATTTATGGTTGTCATTTGATCTAGGTTGGAAGGTACAAGAGCCCCGATGAGCATCCTTTCTTTCCAGATGATTTACCTGAGCCACTGTTGCCCCCACTGGAGTATCCAAGGGTAAACCACAGTTGCCTTTTGCTATTTAGCACTAGAAAATGTGTCATTCCTTTTAAATCAAATAAACAGCAGAATAATTGCCTCTCCCAACTTAACAACTGGGGCCCACAAAGGATTTAAAAGCTAAGTAAGTGCGTTGGCATCTTTTGAAGCCTGTTGGCAAATCGTCAGTAGCACTTGTTTTCCTGCACCTGGTTTGCTTTGTCAAATAATTTGATGATCTGGCAACATGGGTGCATTGCTTGATTAGTGATTTTTATGGCACCTTTGCATCTTACATTTGCATATAATTTATATTCTGGTATTGCTGTTTTATGATTAGTTTTGATTGTTAAGTGAGGGCGTTTATAAAATTCTTACAGGTCCTTCATCCAGCTGCAGATTCAATCAATATTAATGTCCAAATATGGAACATGTACTTCGTGAATCTTCTTCCTAGATTAGTTAAACAAGGCGATGATGGTAATTATGGATCAGCCGCAGCTTGTGACACAATTTGCTTGCAGGTACATATTTGGACACATTATAACGAAGAAGAGCAAATTTGCTAATTGATGGAGTAATTGAAATGTTGATGAATTCCCATATATTGTTCATTTAAATGCCAAGCACACCAAAGGAAATTGAATGACTCTTAAGGCAGCTATCGGCTGACTACTACACACAAATAAAGCAACATCAGTAGAATTTATGACTTCTAACTTCTATGCCTTCAATCTTTTTTATGGGCTCCGCTACCCATCACCAGAATGAGTAATTTGTGTGAAATATAAGCATATCTCAAATTCCATTTATTTCGGGGTTTAGACTTGTTAATAAGGTTGACTGAGTGCTCGACACTCTATTACCAGGTCCTTTCCAAGAGAATTCATTATGGTAAATTTGTAGCTGAAGCAAAATTTCGAGCCTCCCCTGATGTCTATAAACCTGCCATCAGAGCACAAGTGAGTCGATGTGACTAGTTTCTTAAAAATGCACTTGTCTCGTTGAATTTATTCGACTATGTTGCAGGATGGAGCCAAACTGTTGGATTTGCTGACTTACCCTGATGTGGAGGAGGCGATTGAGAAGAGGGTGGAGATGAAAACCCGAAAGTATGGGCAAGAAGTAATTGTGAACGAAGTTGAAGCTTGTGCTGAACCAGTGTACAAAATAAACCCAGTCCTAGTTGCCGAGGTATACGGGGACTGGATCATGCCGTTGACAAAGAAAGTACAGGTTGAGTATCTGTTGAGAAGACTTGATTAAATTGAACATAAAGATTTTCTTTCTTATTTCTTCATAATATCTGTTGGTAAGAAACTTTCAGCTTCTGAGGAGTTGCCCGTTCATCAGTCTGTTTATTGTATATACAAGAAATCTTGATGTCCTAATGTGGTGGAATCGTTGTATCATACTTCAACATCTGTTGGCAACTTGGCTTCCGTTTTGATTGCACTGTGTAAAGAATTTGGTGTGGGCTGTGTGTAGCCATTTTTAAGTGCCCATAGAAGCAGCTTTAGCTCGTATTCGGAGGCAACAAATATAGTCCCACAATGGCAGCCGATAGAGCGGCGGTAAGAAAACCGTATGGAGTGTTATGGAGTCCAGTTCGAGTGGCAAATTGAGCCCAATAAATATTTAATTTGGTTTGCTCTTACAATGTGGAGGTCTTGGCTGTCTCGTTCATATTCTTTCAAACCCAAACGACGGATCAGTTTCTTCCTCTTATAGTTTTTATAAACCCTTAAAATCCCTTTGTTTGGATGGAAATTATGGAGTGGATGAAAATTGACATTAAATCTTTGGATGGAAATTATGGAGTGCATGAAAATTGACATTAAATCTTAATAATAGTGTAAAAGTAATAGAGAACAAAAGAAAGAGTTATTATTTTTGAGTGATATTTTTGAAAGTGAAATTTTTGGGAGAGAGAGATTGTTGATGATGCATCTATAGCCTTGTCTTTCAGTCAAGCAAGTAAATTTAATTTTGATGGGCGATTCCATTAATCATGCATACCCTTTGGCTTTGTTTGAATGCAAATTTTGCTTCAAAATTTGACACAAATTTATGGACATGACAAAAGTATTTGTGAAAAAAATAAAAAATTATAATTTTGATGTGCCGTATATTTCAAAAAATTGATTAGGATGAATGTTAATTTGCAAGAGAATGTGAGGGAGAGAGAGGTATGAGAGGATAGTACGGCACCATAATTGTAACCAACATTTCACTTGTCAAGTTACGTTCATTTTGTTAATTATTATTTAATTATTACATATATTTATAATTAAATTAATATTTTTATATATTACATATTCATATTTATATTTTAAAAATTAATCACTATTTTTATATATTATTATATTATATAATTATTATTATATATTATATATATATATTTAAATAAATTAAAATTTTTATTATATTAAAAATTTAAATTAAATATACTATTTATTTCAAACCAACGCAGCACTGGTCAACATCAACTTAGAAAAAAAAATCCCCAACCCAAACTAAGCCACTGTCTTTCTTGACATTGTTGTTTTGAATTTGAAAAGACAATTAGGAGAAAAACGTGTGAGAAATATTTCAATTTTCAAGTCACAATTTTTCCGAAAATCTCTGAATTTTGGATTAATTTAAACATTATTAAATGAGGGACAGTACAATAATAAATGAATGAACACAAATCCAAAATTTGGAACCTCGAATTTGAATTTTTAAAGAACATGATTAAAGTAAATCAAATTTTATTAGAACCCCTCAAATGAAAAATGATTCTTGCAATAACCTGATGGATTTTGCTATTCTTTTGGGCGTTTTTTGGATGCAAATTACAGTGAGAGAAAAAAAAAAATGGCACATATATTTAAAAATAAAAGAAATAAACCGATAAAATAGTCATTTCATTGAACAGTACGTGTAGAATTTGATGGGAAGAACATTGAGGCAAATTTGCATAGCACTGTAAGCCAGAGGCTGCTTCACAAAATTTCCCCTTGATTTTCGGGTTTTTGTTTTTGAATTTTATTACATTGATAATAAAAAGATAAGACGAAAGATCAATCCAACCTCCAACGCCATTGACGACCGACGAGAGGGTGGCAGGGCAGCTAGTTGCTCTCTCACGAGTCACGACTCGTAATTTAGACCTTTCTTGATAAAATATTGAGTTGGGCTCCACCGCTGGAGCTGTTGCTTTCGCTTTTGCCCTCCCTTTTCTCCTCTCGCAAGTGGCACACAGCCTCCAAATCTATCCGTCAATCCATACAGACTTGCACGTAATACCGCTCTGCAGCTCAGAGGGTGCAGCAGCAAAACCCACCTTTTTTGTGCGTCAATTTTCCTCAAGACATGGGTGAGACTGTTGAAGACGCGTCGACGGCCTGGAACTCGAAACCCAAGCCGACGGTCCTGGTGCCGCCACGTGCCTCCGGGGAGTTTCTCTTCGCGAGCTCCGGGTTCAGCCCGGGCCCGATGACGCTGGTGTCGAACATGTTCCCGGAGCAGAGTCCGTTCTCGTTCTCTCAGCTCCTGGCCGGAGCCATGGCTTCGCCGCTTGCGCCGAAGCAGGGTTTTGTGCCGATTAGTGATTTGGGGAAGGAAGAGAAAGAGGGGAATTCGTCTGATGCTAGGAAAAGTAGCGAGAGCGGTGGGCATAAGTGGAATAGGCCGACGAATTTGGTGGTGTCTCCGCCGCAGGCGCAGATGGAGAGTCTGAGCTCTTTGTTCATGGTTCCGCCGGGGTTGAGCCCTTCTGGATTGCTGAATTCGCCTGGGTTTTTGTCTCCACTTCAGGTGAGCTTTCAGCTTTGCTATAAACCTGTTGAATTTTGATAATCTGCTGAATTTTGTTGGTGTATTCAGATTCATCGAATTTAGTTCGTGGAATTGAAATTTGGGTATTTCTAAACCTATTTTTGAGCTTCATATGGGTGTGCTGGGGAACCACAAACTTTAACTAGAATTTCGACTAAATCATTTGCGAGACTGGTTCTTTTATATGAGGAATTGTAGTCTTGAATTTGAATAATCTCTTTTGTGAAGCCTGAATAATTCGATTGTTTATTTGAGATCCTAAACATGCAAAAAGGATTGTGGTGCCTCAAATTTGTGATCTAGTTTATATTAAAGTAAAAGTAATGAAGTTAATTTTGTGCTCTTAGGTCACGCCTGGGGTTCGTACCAAGTATTGCTCCAGTTGCTTATCAGTAGGGTGAAATTTAAGGATGCAAAAAACTGAACTATTCAAGATACATGTTAGCATGTCTTCAATTTAATATCTCGCTCAAATTTCAGTAGGGATATCAATATCAAAATTTAGACTTTCCTCAACTTATATATGCTCAAAGGTTGCAGAAGAATGTTGGCTGTTTAATGTTGGCTGTTTTGCAGATTGTTTTTATACAGATAAGCTTGAGAATAAAAGTTAAATCCATTCCAGTTACTGTAAAATTGATTGATACCTTTGTCTGAATTAATTTGGAGGTGGTGTAGTCACTTGAGTGATGTGTGCATTCAGTGCATTAGTGCCTTTAAGATTTCAATTTGGCATGCAATAAACAATCAATTAACAGCTGCTTAAATTTCTTGCAGAGCCCTTTTGGAATGTCCCATCAGCAGGCCCTGGCTCATGTTACTGCTCAGGCGGCCTTATCCCAATCTTTGATGCAAATGCAAGCAGAATTTCAGCAGTCCTCGTCTGCGGATGCTGCAGAACCATTGGCAAATCATTCGTCCCCTGCTCCCAGTGAAAGCTTGACGAAACAGACAATTACTTTGCCCCCAGAACCAGAAAGTTCGAAGATAGAGCCATCTGAAGGTTCTCTTTCTGATAAAAAGGGTGCTCATGTTTCTGGTGATAAACCAGCCAGTGATGGGTATAACTGGAGAAAATATGGCCAGAAGCATGTCAAGGCAAGCGAATGTCCTCGGAGCTACTATAAATGTACACATCAAAATTGTCCTGTCAAGAAGAAGGTCGAACAATCATTAGATGGTCATATATCTGAGATTACTTATAAAGGACAGCACAACCATGATCCGCCTAAACCAAATAAACGGGGAAGGGATAACTGTGGTTTAAATAGAGCAGTGAACTCCAAGGTGGAGCCCGTTTTCTCTGTACAAGGTCAGGCTGGAAACAATAGGTTAAGTGAGGCCGTACCTGCCCTTTCTGGGCCTACAAATTACCAGGAAACCACCCAACAGCCATCTAAGCATCTCGCAGTTGCTAGTCAAAATGATGGGAAAGATCTTGTGATGGTAGGAGATGATTGTGAGAACGAAGAACCCAATGCCAAGAGAAGGTAAATTATGTCTTTGTCTATTTTGTTTTCACCCTTCTCATACTTATTTCATCTACATGAAAAACATCCCTTGGAGATGCAGGAGCAGGGATATTGGGCCATTAGTTCCAACTTTAACACAGCAAAATGGTACAGAATCAAAGTTTGTCTTGCAGACAAGAAGTGAAGTCGATCTTTTGGATGATGGATACAAATGGAGAAAATATGGGCAGAAAGTTGTTAAGGGGAATCCTCATCCAAGGTGTGATTTGATTAGCTTGGAAGTGAATTTTGCTGGTTTTGTTTGATTGTTCAAAAATATATTAAGGCACATATGTTAAGTGATTCTGGATTTAGTAAATGTATAGACAAATATGTCACATCTTGCACTTTGGTTTACCATGAATATGTCACCTGATTTGGCCTCTGATACTTTACGTTGGATTGAACTTGAGTCTATTGGTTGTTATAACATTCATCATTTATGAAAATATGTGCTCATTGATTATTATCCCAAAGTCTGGTGGTCTGAATTAAAATGCCACCATTCTTTCAAGTGAGGAGGGTGTGACCCGCCAGAATATTCGTTACAAAGATATATATGTTTTTTAAACAACTGTGAGTCTGTTGGTTTTCTCTGTTAACTGTGTTATTACTGGGGAAATGCTATTGGGCTATGTGCATTATAATTCAATTTGTTATTTCAGATGCTTAAATGACTTTGAAATTGAATTTTAAGTTCTCTTTCAAAGTCTTGCTAAATTCTATTGAATTTCCAGCATCACTTGGTGCAAAAAAGTCAAAGTCAGGTCAACTTCCGTAGCCTAGTATTTCCAAAGAAACTCATGTTAAATTTGTTTGCTGATATACTTCATTAATAGTTTTTGTTAGGTGTGGCACTTAATTTAAGAGGTTTTTTGGTCCTTCAGTGATGGTGTATCTTAATAGCCATCACTAACAAAATCTTCTGCTGTGCAATTCTGAGCAAAATGACTGGAACTTGAAAGCCCTTCTGCCATCTTTAGATATCCCTCTGCAGTTTCTGTTGGGCTTCACCCTGAAGATAATAATGTGTATTTTTGTGATTCCTAATTACCTTCTTGTGCATTCATGTTTTTCAAGGTGGCTGTAATAGTTTGCTTTTACTCTCATTTTGTGATGGTTTTGACCAAAGCATGTGAATCCTTTATGCAGGAGTTACTACAGATGTACATATGCTGGGTGTAATGTACGTAAACATGTTGAGAGGGCTTCTGCAGACCCCAAAGCTGTTATTACTACATACGAGGGAAAGCATAATCATGACATCCCGACGGGAAGGTACAGCAGCCATGGCACTGCGAATGCCAATTCTCAGCAGTTAAAGACAGAAAAGACGGTACCTAAGGATCCTTCAGTAAACGAAGAGATGGATTATGGGAACAAAGATCCAATACCAATGACTCTGCAGCTCAAAGAAGAGCAGATTGCAGCATGATGAATAACAACGAACCAAGGGTAGAAGGTGGAGTCAAGAGAAGTCCTGATCATTTCAACACAATTGGACGAGCTCCAGCTTCTGCAGCAGTCATCATGTAATAAAATACTCCCTGTCATGCTGTAAAAAACTGTAACCTTATTTTGTATGTGCCAAGAGCTATGTACCCCTTTTCTTATTATAACAAGAATTTTGGATGCAAGACTTACAGTTACCGTCAGTTTCAATTAAGAAAATAAATTCAGTTTTATTAGGTGGATGCAGACTACATCAATTATTTTTGAGTTGTTAACCTAGATGTGTTCAAATCTGAGCTTAGAGTGTGTTTGGATAAGTTTATTTTAAATAGCTTATAAGAGATTTTTAGAACTTATAAGGTCATATATCTTAATTTTAAAATAAATTAATAGAGTGTTTGGATAGAAATATTTTATAAAATTTTATAGAAATTTATAATTATAATTAATTGTAATTTTTTTTGTATAACTATAATAAAAATACATTAAACATTATTAATATAAAGTAATTTAAGGTATTTATGTATTTTTTAGTATATACAATGAAGTAGTAACATGTTTGGAAATAAAGTGGGAAAATTTAATTTATTTATAAAGAGTTTATAAGTTTTAAATATTTTATTCTGGGAGTGTATAAGTTTTTAAATTCTTATAAATATTTTTAAGAATTTATAAATTTACTCAATGTTTCAAGTTCTAATTTAATCTATAGAAAACCGTACTCTCTAAAAAATCGATTACCAAGCATGAAGCACCGTTGATTCTATCTATAAATTGATATAAGGAGTTGGTTTAGGAATTTTTGGCACAAGGTCTCGAGCTTGGGTATTAATACATGGGATCCAATTTAATACTACGAATTTTTTGGGTTTTAATTTGCCCCTAGAAAATTGGTTGTTGAAAAGGAAAATTTACTCCATTTATAAATTTGTTCAAGAATTTTTCTTTTGATAATGTAGGATGGGCATGTTACTTATTACATTCCCTTGATTATTTATGCCAAAACCAACTTTAAATAACATTTAAAATTCCATGATAACCCTGGTGATGTAATCTGGGATTGCCGTGATCAGTTATCAATTATAATTACAGCAGAGTCCCGCTCAACAAATTAAGAGGTTGTCGACGGTTGGCCTATGATTCCTGAATCTTGAACAGCAACCGTCAACCAACGGAAAGTCGGAAATTCGAATCCAACTCCTCAGCTGTGACGTTGCATGTCATGGCATTTGCGAAATCTTATCCAAATTAAGAAATTAGCAGCAAGAAAAGACCATCGTCCATCATCATTGATATTATTAGTTAGACCCACGGAAAGTACAAACGAATGTCTGTCTGTCCGTGTCCTCCGCATGTCTCGCAAAAGACAAAAATCACTTGGGTTGGGAGAAACAAGAATGGCAAGTAAAAGGCATTTCCATTCGCTCTTCCCTCTCGCCCTGCTTTCCCACCTCTCAAAAGGGCACAACCTCTGGACCTAAGGCGTTTTCCGGGCAGTTTCATCGTTCTTCTCATCCAACCGGAATGATGCTGATGTTGTAGGGGTGTTGCTGTTGGTCCAACCCCTCCAACATTCGGCTCATTTCCCCGTCAGGGTCGGTCTGGATGTCCGCGGCGTCGTGTTTCTTTGATGGGTTTTAGTGGGCCATGGGGTGTATCAGCTCCAAGAAGACGAGGTCCGAGTCACCGGAGTTAAACCGTGCCACTTCCTCATCGTCCTCAGCTAATGAAAGCCGGAGCAATGGGAAAGGCCGTGTGGCTTCCTCTCTGTTGTTGCATGCCCAAGCGGTGTTGGGGCCGCTGGAGAAGATAAAGGAGGAGCCTGAGGAGGAGGAGGAGGAGGAGGTCGAGGAGGAACAATCCATGAAGAAAAGGCATTCAGGGAATTTGAAGGCCTTAAAGAGAGGGTCCTCTCATGGAAGGGGAGTTTTTAGCTTTAAATTCGGGAGGCTGACAGAAGGCGAGCACGTGGCGGCTGGTTGGCCAGCCTGGCTCTCTGCCCTGGCAGGGGAAGCCATTGAAGGATGGCTGCCTCTGAGATCAGACTCATTTGAAAGATTAGAAAAGGTTAATTTCGATCATGTCATTGCTCTTTTCATGTATTCCTCCTGTGCCATTTAGATTAATGTCTTTGCGTGTGTAGATTGGACAAGGCACGTACAGCGATGTTTACCGTGCGCGCGACCTTGAAACCGGTAAAATTGTAGCTGTGAAGAAGGTAGGATTCGACAATTTTCAACCAGAAAGTGTGAGGTTTATGGCCCGCGAAATTGTGATTCTGCGCAAGCTTGACCATCCGAATGTCATGAAGCTCGAGGGGATAATCACTTCGCGGTTGTCCAGCCATATATACCTCGTTTTCGAGTACATGGAACACGACCTTGCAGGGCTGTTATCATCTCCTGACGTCAAATTTACTCATTCACAGGTTTGTTTACACCAGCACACCTGTGTAGACTTAAGAAGCTCTGGTTTCTTCATGGCCTTTTACTGTGATGTCTTTGGCTTTGAAACTTGTTCATCAAACAGATCAAATGCTACATGCGCCAGCTGTTGAGTGGAGTGGAGCATTGCCACTCCCGAGGTATACTGCATCGAGATATCAAAACATCGAATATCTTAGTAAACAATGAAGGGATTCTGAAGGTATCGGATTTTGGTCTGGCGAACTTCATGAAACCCAAGAACAAGCAACCCCTGACAAGTCGCGTGGTGACTCTGTGGTACCGTCCGCCCGAGCTGCTCTTGGGGTCTACCAAATACGGGGAAGCAATAGATCTGTGGAGTGTAGGTTGTGTTTTTGCTGAGCTTTTCATTGGGAGGCCTCTCCTCAAGGGCAGAACTGAGGTTGGCACATTCTTGACTTCTCTATATTCTATTAATCAGTCATTTGTTGTGTTTGTGGCGGCTTGGGAGATAAGGAATGAGGTAGGAGAATACGTGATATGAGTTAGAGGCCTTTACTGCCACTGAACATCAAGACTATGCCCGTATCTTGTCACTGCCAAATGCATATTTTTATATATGAGCCAAAAATCTGTTGTTCTTTCTGGTTGCCTACGCAGGTGGAGCAGCTGCATAAAATCTTCAAGCTCTGCGGTTCTCCACCGGAAGACTACTGGAAAAGGTCAAGACTACCTCTGGCTAACATGTTCAAACCGCAGCATCTTTATGAAAGCACACTTCGTGAGAGATGTAAAGAGTTACCAAAGAGCGCCGTTATCCTTATAGGAACCTTTCTTTCTGTTGAACCTTACAGACGTGGAACTGCTGCTTCTGCTCTTGAATCTAAGGTAACTGCGGCAGCGTAGTGACCGCCGGAGAAATCTTGCTGCAGTTAGCCCCTCAGCAATCCTGGTTCTGATATCTGAACTTGTGTTGTTCTTGTTGGTATTTTTTCAGTATTTCAATACAAAACCATATGCATGTGATCCGGAAACCTTGCCAAAGTACCCTCCCAGCAAAGAGATTGATGCCAAGAACCGCGAAGAAACAAGAAGGTAGAGAGAGACACTATTTGGCCTAGTTCTATGATTCTTTAGGGGGTTTAAATCTCTGAACTTGCCAAGAATCTTTTAATAGGAGAGTACATTAAGATTATGTGTAAATCTCTCATTTATCTATTTTTTTTCCAGGACGAGGGCTGGTGGCACGGCGCAGGCGCATGCAGGTTCAAGAAATCCAAGGAGAGTCCGTAAGACTCTGCAAGAATCAACCGAATTCTTTGAAGTGGTTCAAACGGAGGTTCTCCTCTCTATCTCTGTACGTGTGGGCTTGTTTCTGAGTGTCTAACTGTTGAAAGTGTAGGAAGTGTTTGATGTTGTCCACTTTTCTACTTGTTTTTCCGAAAGGAGGCCGAGGTGAATCAGACAGCTCGTAGGAACCAGGGAGGCGGTGCCAATGCTTATAGGCGAAGAACTGGCGTAGGGTCGCGGACATCATTGAAGCAATCCTATGATACTGTTTCTGAGGCTTCTCAGTTGACGCAAGAGTCTCAAGGGTCCCACGGATCCACCACGCGTTCAGTCCCCGTGCAGGCGTCCACATCAAGCGCCATCGCGTGGCCTAAACGGCAAAAGCAGCGCGACGTGTTCGCACGGTTGTATGATCATCCTACTTCAAGAAGTCATAAACAGAGTGCACTGGAGACACCAAGTTTGTTGCTTGCAAATGATGCATCAGATCCAGATGGGCTAGATCATGAAGATTCTTCGGGGAGGATGCATGGAAACGAGGCCGCCAAGTGCGCTGTGCATTGGGAACATGAGCAGTTGCCTGACCCTGATTGCTTTGGTTCATACCAGGATTCATACTTGGTAAGCTAACTGAATTTATGCTTTCTTTGGTCTCCCTGTGGCTGCAGAACTATCATATAACGTTGCCAAAGCTGCTGTCAAAAGCCTTGTCCTAACTGAGATTGGTGCATGTTACCAACAAGGCACCATGAAAAATACGCATGGACTGACTTAGACCTTTGCCCGTGGATTCCAATAGGATAATGGCAACAACAAGAAGAAGAGGGTTGCATTCTCAGGGCCAGTGATTTATCAGTCTCCAGTAACGGTTTCAAGAGAGCATAGTCAGCCCATTCCTCCGAGATCCCGTTTCTACAAAGGTAATAACTACCATGTTAAAGAAACTAGGGGTGGCAGTTAGGTTAGACTATGCATTTGGTTGAGACATGAATATTCTCAACAAATCATCAAAGCCCAAACTTGATCCACTTATTTTTGGGATCAGTTGGGTCTGGCTCGATTTCAATACGAAAGCTCAACTCAAACTAATTAGTTTCGGGTTAGGCTTTATTTGTGTTTTCGATGGTATTGGAAATATAGTTTAGGGATGACAATTTGGTTGGTCACTATTTACTTGGTGGGATTGAAACACTGAATTCTCTAAACTAATTTTTTTTTTTCAAGTCCTCCAAATTTATTATTAATTTCATACTAGATTCATACCATATTTTCAGATCATGTCAAAATTGTCATCTCTAAATGAACTCTACAAACATTCTTCATGCTGACATACTATTACTCCAAAATTTTATACAGATTTGTGACTCAATTCTAGGGTTCTAAGACTGGCCATTCTTCCACATGGATGAAGCAATGCCCACAAAGTTTTTCAGCTCTAGTTTGACTGGCATGGACTGAAGAATTGTGGGTGGAGGAAATCTGCCATGTACGCTGTAATTATATTAGTTCTGCAACTGTAATATAGGATCCAAATTTTCATGCTGGTTTTGTTGTACCAGAAGAATGCCTCAGTCCCAAAATCACCTCTTGTTTTATTTTTTCTTCGTTTAGTTTTCTGCCTCTCTCTGTTGCATTTTTTTTTATTGTTCCCCCTTGTTTATGTTAGAATGCATACAATATGCCTTCTGTGTTCCCTTTAGTTAAAAATAAATAAATAAATAAAGAGGAAACGTGGTTTTGACATTTATTGATATTAAATTGGTAGAAATTCTTACAAATAATCTAACTAGTGCATGAATTCTTGTTGTAAAGAAGGGATAAATCCAAGGAAACATTAGATAAATACCATCAAAAGTTGATGATGGCAATGTTACAGGACAACTTAGTGTGGTTTTTGTAGGTACGCAAATCCCAGAAGAGAGCTTCAAGTGCTCAGAATGATGCAGAAACTTGTGAAATGGAATCCAAGAATTTGGGAAATTATGACCCCTTATAAGAAGAAAATGAAGAGGGTTCGCTTGGCAGCCCAGTTTAAACTTCAGGCGGGAATGGCTTTTGTGTTCGGCTCTCCAACTTAGTCAACCCACATTATCACTGTTTGGAAGATGACCCCCTCTCTCCTACTTGAGTTTGCTTACCCATATACCCACACCATTTATTGCTGGTCTTGAGACATGGAGGAGGAATGGCTTCTGCAAGGTTTGGTAATCGTGTTTAAGATTGAAACATGTACTTTCATCACACACAAGGTTAATGGATTATAGATGCGCATGTGATGGGCACTAGCCTGATGTTAAGACTGGGTTGGATCGACTCTAATCCCCCACTGCGTGGGACTGCATGTCTCAATTTTTTCAACATCTAGTCAGCCTCATCACTTTTAGGCTATGTTGGGCGAATGAGTTTTTATCTGAAACGGTGGTGTTTGGTAGGAATTATTTCGATAAGTTTGAAAAGAATATTTTAATGAAATGAATAATATAAATTATTTGTATACGTGTGTAAAATATATAATAATGATTAGATGATGTGATAGTTTATAAAGATAATAATTATATTATAAGTCATAAATAATGATACACAGTAGTATGGATTTGATCATGAATAAGTGTAATAATTAAAAAATAATTAATTAGTTATATATGTATAAAAAAAAATTTTAAATTTAAATTTAAATAAAAATATTATTGAACGACGTAGCCAGTTGTATAAAGTTTAAAATATCATTTTATAGTTGAATATTGACTTCCAAAAATAACCTTAGATGTAAGGGTCCACCAACTATTTGGACCAAGTGGGCCATCCTCACTTGACTGGAGTTCCAAACACAGTTGAAAGAAGCACAGAGGTATTTAATTATCACATCATTCAGTAATGTTTGATGTGAACAACAATGAAAACCAATCGATATTCACCGTACAAGATACTATTTACAACTCGCGGCTAATATTACTATGAATATCATAGATAGTTGTCATTACATTATGTTTGGTTCTTGTAACTTATTTGTACTTAATGACAGAAACAAAGCATATCATTTTTATATTATTAACAAAATATTTACATAAATAACACAATATATTTTTAACCTCAAAAATTAATTTCGAACGATTTGTAAGACAATTTGAACAGAAATGATTCTAAACAGGCCCAAATTAGACGGCCCTTCATGGGCCCAATACGGTTCTACGCAGAAATAGACGTGATCCAAGCCTCCGCCCTCCTCGGCTCCGCCACACCGATCGGCATCAACTCTCTCCGGGGAATTGAGCCAATTTACTTCAATTCGCCGCCGCCTCCGTGTGTGCCGCTGCTTTTCTACGTGTTGAATTTATGCCATCGGCGACCAACTTACCGCCGCCGGTAGTTGCTCTTCGAGTTTTGCGGTAAATATTGCTGCATCTGATCATTGTAGAGGTTTTACGAAATTAAGTGATAATACTTTCTGGTAAATACCGTTGCGTCTGATGATGAATGATTGAAACTCTGATCTTTATTTGTTCGTATGGTGGTGTGCATATGTGGTGAATGTGTCATCTTCGTGTACTATTATAGTTCTTGTGTAGTTTAATGCCAATAGTCTGTATTTTCGTTTGTGTATAAATTTTTCGTGTACGAAAAATTGGGGAATTTCGGTTTCCTGGACTGACGGTTGGAATCCGATCATGTTTGCCATTTCAAAGTAAATTATGTTTCCTTGTGGGTCATTATCATTTTCAGGAGCTTCTTTCATTAATTGAAGGAAAATTTCTTTCCTTCAAGAGCCAAGAGCTGTAGGGATTCTTGAAAAATTAATAACACGACCAAAAACGATCTTTTGGCAGCCCACGTTATTGATGTGAATTGAGGAATATTTTAAGATTTGTTCTTGCGGCTGTGTATTTCTTTTGATCTATTGCCACCTAGTCATCTTATTCCTCCATTGGCTTATTTCTTTGTGCATGGTTTCTGGAAACTGATTTCTCTGAAGATAATGGAGAGGCTGGAGTTTGTTGCTTCTTTGGTTTTTTTTTTTTTAATTTTTTTTTAAATGAGAAAGAAGATTAATAATAGCTTCTGTAGTATTTTACTGATAAAATTTGCTTATCTGAACTTTTTATTTTAATACACCTGTTTATAGAAGTGTTTTTACAATCTTTAACTGTTGATATATATATATATTTTTTTGGTTGAGCAAGGTGCTCTTAATCCCATACCTGATTACATTTCTGGCAACCCTGTTTGAGTAAATGAGAAACAGTAACCTTGTTGAATTCAGGAAAAAGCTGAATATGCTGGAATCCTTCATCCCGTAGCAAGATATCTTTAGAATCTATATAGTACATGTGTCTATTTTGTTTCGTGGCTAGAGTGGGAAACACAATTGAAATGACTAGAAATAGCAAGAGAAAGCTAATGCTAAGGGTTCATCTGATCATAGCAGATCAAACTCGAGAGATCATGAATAATTACTTCTCAGTGATGTTTTACCTGAAGGGAAGTTAATCGTGAATGTTGTACGCCCAGTCAGAATCGTGGCATGGAGGATGATGGGCTGCATATAGTTGTGACAGAGTGAATACATATTCATGAGTTGACTGAAGCAGAAAAATATGTATCTTTGTCTTCTTTTTGACTTTTTATTAGGAGAAGAGTGGAGTGGGAGGCTTTTTCGGTATAAATACTCATTGAATCAATAATGATTCCTTAGCTAATGAATTTGGTGTTAGGCCATACTTCTCCATTCTTGCATTGGAGGTTTCATTTTGTTATTCAATATGTCCCATATATTTTTTTGGGGTTATACTTTGTCTATTTTAATCGCTTCACTATATTGTATTGAAACTGTAGTTTCTATCGCAGCAAGAGAATTTTGAGCTATATTTCTTCAACCAAGAGTTAATTGAACAATATGGCATCTAGACGAAATATCCACTACAGTCCTATTGCTGCCCCTGAAGATGATTATTGTGATGGTAGCAACCAAAACCAACATGACCCCAGATTTGATTACACGCCCAAAACCTATGACAGAATTCCTTGGAAGTCAATGTTTCTTGCAGTCTTTCTGCTCCTCCTTGGATGCCTTCTTCTCGTGCTTGCATTTTTCATCTTCACTGGTCACTTGGAAGGGGAGCTCTCCCAAGCTTATGGCCTCTTGGGGTTAGGATTTCTTACTTTCTTACCAGGTATTTTAAACCTCTTGCTATAACTTTTAATCTTTTTGTTAAGGTTTGTGGTTATTTATATACTAAGAGTCACCCATTTTGATCAACAAGAATAAGCCAAAGATTATGACCAATGAGATGTAGGGGTAGGTGCCTCCAAACGTAGCCAATCGGGTGCGGGGGTAGGTGCCTCCAAACATGGCCAATCGGGTGCAGGGGTAGGTACTTTCAAATGTGGCCAATCGAATGCAGGGCTTTCAACTATAAATAGAGGAGGTTTTGACAAGATTTGGCATTAGTTCAAGTATAAGAATTGAGTGTGTGAGTATGTGTAAAAGGAGTGTTCCTTGTGAGGTTGTTTTTTAGAGAGTTCAAGTTTCTCCCTCCCCTTTGTTGTTTGTTTTTTTCTTTTGTGTACTATACATATTCAAATATAAAGTGCCACGTTTTAAAAGCTCCTTTCTGTTTTAGAGTCCATTTCTCCCAACAAGTCAGAGCTGATGGTTCAGCTTAGGACGAGTATGAAGACGGTTTTCGGTGATCGCATGGGAGGTTTATATCCCATGGAAGGCCCACGGAAGTGATGGGCATACAAGTGTGCTCGGAGATTTCATGGGAAGCCCATACCCCATGGAAGGAAGACCTATAGAATTGATGGGTATTGATGAGCAACTTGGTGAGACCGTGAGATATTCAAGAAGTTTCTGATTGAGGGGGAGCAAGTGGAAGAAAATTTCTGATTGAAGGGGAGTAAGTGGAAGAAACTCATATTTGAGAGAGAGATTGTTAGGAAACAAATATGAGTTAGAAAAAGTGGCATCCCACATTGGTAGAAAAAAAGAAAAGTGACTTGTATGTAAAGTAGATACTTGACCTATAACTCATAGCCTGAAGGTTTTGAGTTAATATATGGTGTCAAGCCCATTTATATACATGCCCACGCACAGGCCCGTGAACGGTTCTTCCCGATCTTGTTGGGCTTCGCTCCAGGCCCAACATACGTTGTTCATGGGTGATGCTCGCTCCTAATTTGATTGGGCTTCTCCTCTGGCCCAATAAGGTTCAGTTAGAGTTTGTAATTGGACCTGCCACACTCCCAACAAGTGGTATCAGAGCGAGGTTCTGTCATTTTTATAATTCAAGGAGCAATGGAGGAATCAACCGGCACCATGATCAAGTTGAATCTTAGCAACTATGCTATTTAGAAGCCTCGAATGGAAGACCACTTTGATCATACGAGACCTATGGGATCCAGTGCTTGGAGATGCTGCAAAACCCGAAGGTAAGTCCGATGCCGAGTGGGAAAGGATGCACAGAAAAACGGTAAGCCAAATTCGTGCTTGGATTGATCAAAGTGTTTTTAATCATGTTTCTAAAGAAACAAGAGCTGATGTTTTGTGGAAGAAACTTGAAGTAATGTATGAAAGGAAACATGGTTTAAACAAAGCTTCACGGTTAAAGAAAATTACTTGTCTTTGTTATAAGGAGGGTTGTAGTATGTCAGAGTATCTAAATGATTTTAAAGGGTTAATTAATCATTGTACAACTTTGAAATTAAATTTAGATGATGAGGATCAAGCTCTTTTGTTGTTTGGTTCATTGCCTGATAGTTGGGAAACCTTGTTTGTTACTATTTCTAACTTTACTCCAAATGGAGTTTTGACATTGGATATGGTGAAGGAAGCCTTATTCAACGAAGAAACAAGGAGGAAAGAGCTTGTACAAGAAGTTGAAGGTTAGGCTTTGATTTTTGAAAAATATGAAAGACGTGGACGAAGCCAAAGTCGAGGACCAAATCGAGGAAGATGATACTCAAGAGGTAAGTCTGTTAGTATAAAAGAAGTTGAATGTTTCTACTGTAAAAGAAAAGGCCACATCAAAAGGGATTGTTGGAATTGGAAATGAGATTTTAACAAAGGAAAAGAGGAGCAAAAGAAACAAGAGAACGTGCTCGAAGAAACTACAGCCACAGCTTCAGATGGAGATGTGATAATTGTAAGTGATGAAAATTTCTTAAACTTTACCTTTCAAGATTTCTCTTTGGTGATTGACTTTGGGGTTTCCTACCATATTACTCCGCATAAGGAGTTCTTCTCTTCTTACTATCCTGTAGAAAATGATTTTGTAAAAATGGGTGATAGTAGCACCTGTAAAATTCATGGTTTTGGTAATGTTTTAATAACTACTGTCTTGTGATGCAAATTAAAACTAATTGATGTAAGGTATGTACCGGACCTGAGATTGAATTTAATTTTTACGGGAAAGTTGGACGATGAAGGGTTCTCTAGTCATTTCACTAGTGGAATTTGGAAGTTACCAAAGGGCAATTTGATTATTGCCAAAGGGAGAAAGGTAAATACCCTTTATATTACTGATGCAAAAATTGATAGTAATGCTTGTGCAGTGGTGGAATCATTAATGGAGTTGTGGCACAAAAGGCTGGGGCATATAAGTGAAAAGGGTATGTCAATTTTGGTTAAAAATAATTATTTGCCAAAATTTGAAAATTTAGATTTCATATCTTGTACCGACTGTATAAAAGGGAAACAATAAAGAATCGCTTTCAAAAAATATTCCCCTACAAGGAAAGAAAAACCTCTTGAGCTTGTACATACTGGTATTTGTCAAATGAATGAAAGAACAATTGGTGATGCTTTGTACTTTGTGACTTTTATTGATGATTTTTCTAGAAAAGTTTGGTCTTATGCATTAAAATCAAAGGATCAAGTTTTGGAGTCTTTCAAAAATTTTCATAAAAGGATTGAACGAGAAATGAGCCTTAAATTAAAATGTGTTCGGGCTGATAATGGTGGAGAATATTGAGGACCGTTTGAAGAATATTGTAACAGCCATGAGATTCGATTGGAGAAGACCGTTCCAAAGACTCCGCAGCAAAATGGCGTTGCTGAAAGAATGAATCGAACCATTACTGAAAGGATTTGAGCTATGCTATCGCATGCAAAGCTATTAAATCCGTTTTGGTGGGAAGTTATGAGGACAACTATTGATTTAATCAATCTTTTGCCTTCAGTTCTTTTAAATTAAGATGTTCCAGAAAAGCTATGGTCCGGTAAGTCAATTAATTTACAGCATTTAAGAGTCTTTGGGTGTCGGGCATTTGTTCATATCTCAAGGGATGAAAGGAATAAACTTGATCCTAAATCAAGAGATCGCATCTTTTTGGGATATGGGCATGAAGAATTTGGATATAGATTGTGGGACCCTAATGAAAAGAAAATAATAAGAAGTCGGGATGTTATTTTCTTTGAAAATCAAACTATTGAAGATGTAAAAAAAGAAAGTAAGAATATGACTACTGAAGAAATTCCAGTAAGGGATCCTCACTTTCAGCAAGTTCAATAAGGAGTAGAAGTCCCACAGGAAAACACAGAAGAAAGACATGAAGTTGAAATCACTGCACCTCCACCTCAGCCTACAAGAAGGTCTGAACGATAAAGGAGGCCATCAACAAGGTACAATCCAACTGAATACTTTATGCTGACAGAAGATGGTGAACCGGAGTCATTTGAAGAAGTAGTAAATGACAAAGATAGCAAAGAATGGTGGAGGGCGATGGAAGAAGAAATGAAGTCCATCTGTGAAAATCAGACTTATGATTTGATAAGTTTACCTTTGGGAAGAAAGACACTCAAAAATAAATGGGTATTTAAGCTAAAAATGGTTGAAGGGAGTTCTCAACCAAGGTATAAGGCAAGGTTAGTAGTTAAAGTTTTGAACAAAAATCTGGCATTGATTTTGATGAAATCTTCTCTCCTGTTGTGAAAATGAATTCAATTCGAGTTGTCCTTGGATTAGCTGCGAGTCTGGACTTGGAGATAGAATAACTTGATGTGAAAACAGCATTCTTAAATGGAGAACTTGAAGAAGAAATTTTTATGGAGCAACCAGAAGGTTTCCAGGTAAAAGGTAAAGAAAATTTAGTCTGTCGGCTTAAGAAAAGCCTTTATGGACTAAAGCAAGCCCTAAGCCAATGGTACAAAAAATTTGACTCTTTCATGGCTAATCACTGTTTTAGAAAAACAAGTGGTGATCATTGTGTATACATTAAGAATTTTGATGATGATTTTATCATTCTTTTATTGTATGTTAATAATATGCTTATTATTGGCTATAATCTAAACAAGATTAACAAGTTAAAAAAGGAGTTGAATAAGTTCTTTGAAATGAAGGACTTAGGACCAGCAAAGAAACTCTTGGGCATGTCTATTATACGAGATAGATCAAATGGTAAGATTTGGCTATCTCAAGAAAGCTACGTCAGAAAGATGGTTGGAAAGTTCAGGATGGAAAATGCAAAGCCAGTGACAACTCCACTGGGAAGACAATTCAAGTTGAATTCGAAGCAGTGTCCAAGCAGTAAAGATGAAAAGCTATATATGAGTAAGATACCATATGTCTCAGCTGTTGGAAGCTTGATGTATGCAATGGTTTGCACCCGGCTAGACCTAGCTTATGCAGTTGGACAAGTAAGCCATTACATGCCAAATCCCGGAAATGATGTCAAGTGGATTTTGAGATACCTAAAAGGAACAATCAAACTTGGACTTTGCTATACTCGAGGAAGGAATAAGCCTGTTCTTGAAGGATATTCTGATGCAGACATGGCAGATGATGTTGATTCAAGAAAATTTACTTCTGGTTATTTAATAACCTTTCAGATGCTGCTATGTCTTGGCAAAGTAAACTCTAGAAATGTGTTGCACTTTCAAGTACAGAGGCAGAATACATTGCACTAACCGAGGCGTGCAAAGAATTAATTTGGTTGAAGGAGTTCCTTCAAGAGTTAAGATGGAGCTAAGAGAAGTATGTCGTCCATTGTGACAATTAGAGTGCGATCCACCTAAGTAAGAATTCAACATTCCATTTCCGGTCCAAGCATATTGATGTTCGTTATCATTGGATTCAACAAGCCTTGGAAGAAAAGAAAGTAAGTTTGCAAAAGATTCATACAGATAGTAACGGAGCAGACATGTTAACTAAGGCGTTGCCTAGAGAGAAAACTGACTCATGCAAAGAAGTTACTGAGTTACAAGAAAGTCTATAAATAGCAACAAAGGGAGAGGAATGTTAAGGTTTGTGGTTATTTATACACTAAGAGCCACCCATTTTGACCAATAAGAACAAGCCAAAGATTATGACCAATGAGGTGTAGGGGTAGGTGTTTCCAAACGTGGCTAATCGGGTGTGGGGGTAGGTGCCTCTAAACATGGCCAATCGGGTGCGGGGTAGATATCTCCAAATATGGCCAATCGAGTGCAGGGCTTTCAACTATAAATAGAGGAGGTTTTGACAAGCTTTGGCATTAGTTTAAGTGCAAGAATTGAGTGTGTGAGTGTATGTAAAACGAGTGTTCCTTGTGTGATTGTTTTTTAGAGAGTTCAAGTTCCTCCCTTCCCTTTGTTGTTTGTTTTCTTTATTTTGTGTACTATACACACTCAAATATAAAGTGCCACGTTTTAAAAGCTCCTTTCTATTTTAGAGTCCATTTCTCCTAACACTTTTGTCATAGGGTAGTGATTTAAACGACCATGTAAAGTGTTCTATATGAAGCCTCTTTCATAGTGTAGGCTTGATCCATCTGTTCTCACTTTAGTTGAAATTCTTCATTTTCTTCAACTTTTCGCTGTTGTAGTTATTTTCATCAATCACACATTAATGCATTCTTGAAACTGATGCAGTGTGAGTTGTCAGCATCCCTTTTTCCCAGCTCTGAAGCAAAATTTAACACGGATGATTTGTCTTTGCAATTACTTGGATATTGGCCTCATTTTTATTCTAACTATTATGAATTGGCTGTAGGCTTCTATGAAACTCGAATTCTCTACTATTCGTGGAGAGGTGCCCAAGGATACCGCTTCGCTTCAATTCCTGACTATTGAGGTTTTTGTTGATTCAATTGCGCTAAAGTATTTTGTCAAGGAAGCAGTTAGCTTTGGGTTCCTGTCACACATGTAGAACCCCGATATTTGTATATTCACAATATAATGTTGTATGTTGTAATCCAACGGTAGAACGAATGCTTTGATGTCAACGTTGAGTTGATGGTGTGAATAGGAGTATGACCTATTAATCCACAGCAAACTGACTGTGGAGATGATATGAGTATTTGATTCAAGTTGTTGCCTGTGGATGAGGTCACGACTTTTGTAGCAGTTGCTTAGAGGACATTCATAGTGATATTGGCAGACTTGTAATAGAGAGAGAGTTTTCCATAGCTTTTGTAGCAGTTGCTTAGAGGGCATTCATGGTGATCTTGGGGGACTTTTAATAGAGAGAGAGTTTTCCATGTTTTCTTCCTTGTTTCTTCTTTTGCAAGAAAGTTATGTATTCTTGATAATGAGAAAAAGGACAGCATGTTTGAGATGGGATAGCCACCTCAATTTTATTTTCTCATTTCTCATAGAATACCCCATGTTTATGAAAAGATCTCTTAGGAAAACCTTTTACATTTTGTACTTTTTTTTCATTTTTTTCCCTTTTTGTTAACACAAATTCACGCTTTTATCTCTATTTTTTCTACCACAAATTTGTCCATCTCGTCTTTCTCTTTCGTACAATCATGATTTATATTGTCCATTCTTTTTTTGTCTTTTCCTACAATTATTATTTATATATGTATATTACATCCAGACAATTCTTAATAAATATTTATACGTTGCAATATTGTAATCATTATACTTCATTTCTATAACAACATCAATTTACATAAAAAATGCCAATTTATATATTATTTCTCTTGAAAACTTTTATCTTGTTTTATAAAAAATAAAATAAAAAAAAGAAGCTTCTCTTAAACAGTGTCCATTCAATCCTAATTTAAATTTTTGATTTTTAATTTGTTATTTTTTCAAGAGGGGTATCGCCTTCGTTGCCCTCTTCAATTCAATAAATAATATTAAATGAATTATGTACCAAGACTTGTTGTATAGAGCAGTGCTTCACTAGCATCATCATGCATGAGTATTCGAAACATTCCACATGAATCATGTGGGATTAATATTCATAGCTATTCTTTGCACCTCTCCTTAGGTCCTAAGTTTTCGTATATTTTCCTTTCCACTTTGTTTTTATACTTTCAATATTGTCATTTCATCTTTCAACCCTTTTTTTTTAACTTCTTAAAATTAACAGTGAAAAATGTTTAAAAATTATGTAATGCCAGCAAAGTCTCACATTTTATGTACCTACAAATGTATCTGTAAATTATAAATTTATTATATGTTAAATGATAAAAATAAAAATATTTAAAATTATTAAGTATATAAATATTTAAAGTAAGAAAAATAAACAACGATTAAAAGATTTTGAAAAGAGAAAAAAAAATAAAAAAAACAAAAATAAAAATGATAAAGTCAAAGGAAAGGTAGAAAGAAAGAAAATGATGGGAAAAATTAAAAAGATTAAAATAAGAGTACTTGAGTAATTTCACGTTATAAAATTAAAAAACTTATTTTCTTAATATTATAGCTTAAATAAGAAGAGTAAGATTAGAATTTAAAAAGAGAAAAAAAAAAAAAAGATTAAATGATCACATAGCTAAAGCCCATAAGTTTCAAGAAAGAAAAAAGATAAAAAGTAAAAGAATTTTACCAAAAATCTTAGTGACATTTGTACACTTAACACACGTGCAAAAAAAAGTACACAAAGAGTTCCATAATTTTATATTTTTCAGATGGAAATTATCAAATTTTGATAAGCCATATTTTTTCATTAAATTAAAGGTCTACAATTTGATAGTAGAGAAATAAAATGGAGGCGTTTCTTTTGAATGGAGAATAAATTTGAGGGAAAATTATGGAGAGAATATGGCGAAGTTACTTAAGAAGTTGTTAGTATTTTATCTATATTTTAATGCTTTAATATAATTTTAATTTGTTTATCAAAAAAGTTCTCGTATGCACCCATAATAATATAATATAGATGTAGATTAATAAAATTTTGTTTTAAAATTTAAACCAGCAAAAATTGGCTTAGAGGAACTCGATTGTCATTAATTAAAGTAAAAGCAAAATCAATCACATTAATGTATGTATATTCTAACTGATCTATAATTGCGAGGGAGAAAGGCAAATAAATAAAAATTATTAAATGAGAAAATAAGAAAAGAAAAAGCTCCGGCACTCAAATCCTCAAACTCCATTGGAGGGGACAACCGATCCTCGTACATGTCACCCACACCCAATCATTTCTCTTCCAATTTTATTTAAATGATATAAATTAAAACCATTTCTCATTTCTTTCATTCCGCGCATCTTTTGCAAAATTTGGGATTCGGCTTCGCTCTCTGCGTCCTTGGATTGTTTTCGTGTAAGATTGCCTTGTGCTTAATGTTTTTTGTCAGGTGTTTCGTGTTTCTGTTTTCCGTTGGGATTAAATTCTCCGCATTTTGATTCTCTTTTATTCGGCTTGCTTTGGTTTTTTGTTTTGTGCATGAAATTTCCAGATCTGTAGTCGTTAGATGCGAGTTCGTGGAGTTGGGTATTTGAGATTTTGGAATATTTTTTTTGTTTAATTGCGAAGGTTTGGGCTTTAGGGTGTGGAGTGAAGTGCGAGTTTCAGAATTAGTAAGGTGTGGTGAATTGGGTCTGTTGTCTTTTTGGATGCTGGGTTTCTAGTCAAAATTGGGGGCTTATTGTTCGGTTTGCTTTGTAAATGCTATTTTCCGGGAAAGAATTGTTGCCTTTTGGGCTATTTTGGAAAATGGAATTTTAGGCCTTAAAAACAAAGCAATCTGGCCCCAAACCCATCCAGTACGTCGTATGGTAATTGCCTGCTTTAAAAATTTGAAACTTAGTTATGATTTGTGATGCCTTTAGAAGCAGAATAATGTAGCTGCCAAATGGTTGTCCTGTCATCTTTCCAATCAGCAAGAGGTTGAAAACGTGGTTTCCTCCCAAACAAATGTGCACCGTTGAATTCGTGTGTCAACAATTATGAGGCTTCAATGTTGTTAATTTTTGGGTCACATTGTAACGCTTTCTCTTTTTGCTATGACTATGTTGGAATGTGAAAATTTGAACCTATTTAATATTGCTGCAAGATTTTAACATATTGGTGTTTTTAAGTATGCTTGTCTCTACATATACACTCTGCTTCAATTCCTATTAGATGTGTGTGTAGGAATATGGATGGATCTGTCCAAGATGGTAGTAGCGTGGATTCATTCTTGCGGAACTATAAGCTTGGGAAGACTCTTGGAATCGGCTCATTTGGTAAAGTTAAAATTGCTGTACATGCATTGACAGGCCACAAGGTTGCCGTCAAGATCCTTAACCGCAGGAAAATAAAGAATATGGATATGGAAGAAAAAGGTAAGCCAGGCCTGCTAATTCTATTTTGCGGCCTGTAGTGGATATACAGTTACTGTTATCTCTTGTCGTTCTTCTGTTGTTCCCAAATATATTAAATTTTTTTATGTTGTGATGTTTGAAAGGGTATGCTCCACTCCATGCAATGTTTTCATGGCTCCAGAAAGTCATGGCACTGTTAACAATTGTCTTTTATCTTAGTATCAGGCCTTTCAACCATTCAATTTGAACCTAGGCAGCTGCTTTTACTAAAACTCAAGCGGTTTCTTGGAAACTTGCTTAGATTATATTAAGAAGTGTCCATTTGTGTTTGAATTTTGCCATTTGCAGTTATCATTTCCCTTAATAATGCTATCCAGCATGGTACTTTTATATTCATGGGACACAAATACTCTGCATTCACTATGTATGGATATCTGCTCAATTCATTTGGAGAAAAATATGATGATTATGTATGCACCATTTCAGTGGTAATATTGTTATCTTACGAGACACTTTGTTTCTTTATGCCTCCATCGTGGGGTGAAAAAAACATTCATTTAGTGCAATCATACAACTTAGTTGTCCATGTATGATAAATCCAACTTGATTTTGTTAGTTTTGTGTTATTTGAATCCCTTCTATCCAGTTGTGCATCAGTACACTGGATCAAGTTATGCTATTAAACTATGCTAAAATCATTTTAAGAATGGTTGTCTTATCGCAGTCAGAAGAGAAATCAAAATTCTGAGATTGTTTATGCATCCCCATATTATACGTCTATACGAAGTTGTGGAGACACATTCTGATATATATGTTGTGATGGAATATGTCAAGTCTGGTGAGTTGTTTGATTATATTGTGGAGAAGGGCAGGTTACCTGAGGATGAAGCCCGCAACTTCTTTCAGCAGGTAGGATGCTTTTCTATGGAGCCTTCTCAAGCTGTCTCTTTGATTTGAGTCAGTGTATCAATGCTTTCTCCTGGGAAGTTTGACTGCGTTGATTATTGTAGATAATCTCTGGAGTGGAGTACTGCCATAGGAATATGGTGGTTCATAGAGATCTGAAGCCTGAAAACTTGCTTTTGGATTCAAAGTGGAATGTGAAAATTGCGGATTTTGGTTTGAGTAATATTATGCGTGATGGTCATTTTCTGAAGACGAGTTGTGGAAGCCCCAACTATGCGGCTCCAGAGGTATTTGGAGCAATGTGAGAATGTGAATTCTGGAATTTTTGTAAATTTACCTGATGGATTTTGAAACATTTGATATGCGTCTCTCCTATAGGTTATATCTGGTAAACTATATGCTGGGCCAGAAGTGGATGTGTGGAGCTGTGGTGTTATTCTTTATGCACTTCTTTGTGGCACCCTTCCGTTTGACGATGAAAACATTCCTAACCTTTTCAAAAAAATCAAGGTATTCCAGGATTACATAGACCATTCATTCTGTTTAATTTGGAGTCTTGTCCATTTTTTGCAAGTTTAGGTGATGAGGTTGGATCAGAATCTCTGCATTAACTCCTTTGTCAATTATTGCTGCAACTCTTTAGCCTACAGTTAGAGGCTTTAAAGAGTTTTAATACGTTATCTGGAGGACCATGTAGGTTACTTAGTTCAGTTGCTAGCACACATGACCTTGGATTTCTTTTATTGGTTCCTTTATTATTCATTGCAACCTTGAAGTAGACTTTAATGAGCTGAATCCAAGTGAGCCTAGTGGCTTATTCTATATAGTTATGATTTAACAGTTGCAAACACAAGTAACCTAATTTAAGCTGAAACAAGACCCTTTTTTTTAATGAAGTTATATTAGCTTTAGACTAGCTAGTCCGTGCTACTTCCACTTGCTAGAGCCTATATAATGCCCTAGAAGTTGGAGTGCTTGCTGTCTCATGTCTCATGTTTGCAACATCTATAATAGACCCAAATTGTGTTTCGGAAAGTTCCCTTTTGTGTGAAAGTCCATGCCTTACCCAACTGTTTACCTGCTTTTAGTCCTAATTCTTTTGTTAATTTTTTAGTCTTCCAGGGTGGCTGGATTTTCTCCACCTGAATGGTATTGTTATGCACGGGCAATGAAAATTTTCACTTCAGATATTACTGAATTATTTATTTTCTGTTTAATATATCTGTAGAGTGGAATGTATACTCTCCCCAGCCATTTATCTACTGGTGCTAGAGATTTGATTCCAAGGATGCTTATAGTTGATCCTATGAAGCGAATAACTATTCCTGAGATCCGTGCGCACCTTTGGTTCCAAGCTCACCTGCCACGCTATTTGGCTGTGCCACCACCTGATACAGCACAGCAGGCTAAAAAGGTTTGTAAATTTTCAGCACAATTTATAGATTTTAAAAAGCAATACATGAAGTCTCCAATTCATGTACTCGATTCTAGGTCCTTAAAGAAAGTGACTGCAAAATTCTGATTTTGTATTCATCTTCTTTATTGCTGCACGTGTATCTGGCTGTTCTCTAGTTTTAGGCTTTCCCTCCCCTTTTTGTGTTTCCCATTCCTGTGCATCTTGGTTAGTGTACAGATCTCAGGCTACGTTAGTTTAGCAGACATCTGCTTAGTACTTGATCTGATTCGCCTGTGGGCTGTGGCGTGGCCTAGTACTAACAAATTGTAATGTGTTACTGATTATCTTTTTTCCCCCTCAAAAATTTGTCAACACCAGATTGATGAAGAGATTCTTCAGGAAGTGATTAATAAGATGGGATTTGACAGGAATGTGCTTGTTGATTCTCTTCGAAACAGGGTCCAGAACGAAGTGAGTTTTGTGGCTATATCACATTCATACTGATGTTGACATGTTTATTACTTTTTTGGATCCTTGTAACTTTTCTGGCTGATAAAGCATTCAAGTGATAAAGTTTAGTTGTTGGTGTCTTGGAGGCTTAACAAAATCACTGTCATTTTCTAATTGGCTGGTATTTTAGGGGACCGTTACTTACTACTTGCTGCTGGACAATCGGTTTCGTTCCAGTGGTGGCTATCTTGGATCTGAATTTCAGGAGAACATGGTGCGTTTCTTAACTTTTAATATAAATAATGCGTTTCTTAACTTTCGATGATAAATAATGTCTTTCTTTGTTACGTTCATGAATGAAGGGCAAACTTCATCATGTTCAGTTTTCGGTACTTTGGGTTCTGAAGTTGTCTCATTCTAATTGTCCATTTTCCAAACTTGTATCATCTCGGCACACTGATATTTCCCCTGCAGAAAATTTTCCCTATGTTAGATGTTTGAGTAAATCCCTGGCCCTGTAGGAATTCAGGTATAATCGCAGTGAAACTGTAGCATCTCCTGTTGGGCGGTTTACTGGAGCTTTAGATTATTCACAATTTGGAGGAAGGCAGTACCCAGTCGATAGGAAATGGGCACTTGGACTCCAGGTTAGTTGGCATGTATATTAAACTTTATTCTCAATAGGACATGCGTATATGCAAACAGAGCTTGACTGAAAAGAATATGAGCTAAGAGTTAGAGGAGGCTGGTTCAAAACCTCTCGATGTGCTTAACTGGATTATGAAGTGATTTGTGCAGCAGATGATTTTGACAAAATTATCTCTAATATTCTAATGATGTCTGATATAAGAATGTTCAGCTTCAATTGTTGATTGAGGTTCAAAATTGATTCTGTTCATATAATACTGTTTCCCACCACAATATTGTGGGCCTTTGTTGTTCATAATATTTGTTTCTGTACATTTGGCTTATTTATAGTCTCGAGCACATCCTCGTGAGATAATGACTGAAGTTCTCAAAGCTCTGCAAGAGTTGAATGTCTACTGGAAGAAGATTGGACACTACAACATGAAATGCAGATGGGTTCCTGGAAGTTCCGGTGAAGCAATACTTGGCAATTCTATGCTCGACGCTACCTATTTCAGAGATGACTCTGCTATTATCGAGAATGATGCCAATGTTCAGCGGCAAAATGTAATCAAATTCGAAGTGCAGGTAATAATTTTCAGCAATGCATTTTGTACTTGGCACGATTGGATCCCTGCTAATTTTCATTGCTAATTCTGTTTCAGCTTTACAAAACTGGTGAAGACAAATATTTGCTTGATCTGCAGAGAGTTCAGGGGCCACAGTTCCTCTTTCTTGACATCTGTGCTGCCTTCCTTGCTCAGCTCCGTGTCCTCTGAAGTTCTACATCAAACGACTGTCGTTCTGGGTGGAGCATTAGAAGTTGATGCTGTATATATTACTGTTACCAGCTGAGCACTGAGACTCCTGCATAGAGATGAATCTCAGGCCAAGCCTAGCCCACGTCTTTCTTGGCTCATTAGGAGTTGGCTTCTGCAATGACAAGTTCTCAATTTTTAACTTTTCCTGTCATAATTTATGCATCCTGAAGAAATTGAGTAGACTTTTCAACCCTTCCAATCCTGTAGTTAACCTGAGCCGGCTGCAACAATATTAAATCAAATATTGTCTGTTGCGGCTTGATGCTACTCCGTCTTCCCTTTATGTTTAGGAGGATTCTGTTATTAGCTAAATCCAACTTCATGGAACATCTCCTTTGGCATAGTGTTGTAGCTGTCATGTTAATTGTTGTTTTGGGGGAAAAGGGTCTTTGATTGCTTAGCAAAAATGTTTCTTTTGTTAAGCTGAATAAATAAATGCCTTACGATGAACCGACAAAACTTTGCTTCCTTCCATTCCATTGCCTCTGAGGTAAGCAAATTTACTCAATTATTCCAGCTGCGTGGCGTGGATGAGACAGCGTAAGCAGATCCAAGAAAAATACTACATATCAATGAGGATGAGTGGGCACACACACAAGTGGGGTTATGTGTGCTATAAAGTGTGCTGGTTATTGCTTTTCCTGTGATCATGTAACTCAAATGCAGACGGTATAGTTTTTTATGAGTTCTATGTGTTCGAGTTTGGGCTGTGTTTATCTCGGTTAAATTAGTTTTTCTTAGTTAAAAACCTCTCTGAATTGATTTGTTAACTGTAGATTTGGGACTAGTGATTCTGCATTTGGAAAGTGAGGTTTCTCGGATTTTTTTGTTCCTTAATAAACTTTGAGCATGTGGGGTTTGTGGGTTGAACTGGGAGTGAATTTTTTGACTTAACGGACCACACATGTTTGTAATTGACTACTACAATTTTGGCATTTGATTTTCTGCTGTTTGGATTTTATGATTCATGTCACGTAACCCAAAGATAATAGAGATTGTCTATCTTTGAACTGAGGATAGGTTTATCATTTTTAGATCAGAAGCGTTCTCAATATCAGCACCGTGAGATGTGGTCAGGATATAAGATCATATTTTAAACTTGGTATTCAAATTAAGTGAAATCAAACACCAATAGCTTAAGAGGCAAAATTCGAATGCCATCACCACCATCACACTTTAGTCATATTTATTATTAATAAGATACTTCCGAACAGTGCGCATTGCATTGGCACATTTTACATTTCCGAACAGAATAAAAAATTCAACTAAATTTGAACTAGAGTTTAAACTTAACAAATAAACGGGGATGTAGCTCAAATGGTAGAGCGCTCGCTTTGCATGCGAGAGGCACGGGGTTCGATCCCCCGCATCTCCATTTGCATTTTTTATGGTTTTCCTCAACAGATTCTAATTTGGGCCTTGTTACATTTTGGGCCTAGCAAATTTGATCAATATATGGGTGGGCCTTATTATAAACATTTCGGGCTTGGTTGGGTTAAGAGAGACAAAGGAATTATTGCCCTATGCCGAACATAAAATTGCAAACAAAAAAATAAAAAAAATTGAAAATTGGAAAATCAAATCAAATAACTTATCCAATGAATGAATTGCAAAGGGATGATCACAAACTTAGGTAGGAAGTCTCACACGAAGGGACAACATATTCTCGGAACTCATTCTCATGCTTTATAAGTATAAGATCCTCAAGATGTACTGTCCAACATAAAATGCTCAATCAATCTTATTTCTCCACTCAATAGCCAGAAACATGCATTTTTTTGGCTCTCATATAACCTTGGATCAGCGAAGAGACGCTTCTACGGTTCTCCAACCATCAACTTCTTTCTACATAGCAGAATGAGGTATCCTTACAGCCATCAACCGAGCCAGCCATGGCTGTTGCTGATCTGGGTCGATAAAACTATGATCAATAAACTGCTCGGCTTCTTCATCTATCAGTTCTCTGGCCCATGCCACGCGTTTTGAGGGGCAACTGCCTGGCCCAAAGCAACTGTAAAATGATCCGACCTCGTCACAAAACCACAAAAGAAATGCCTTCCCCAATTATGCACATTTCTTTTAGAAAAAATGCAATTCCAAAAATTGTACAGCATAACTGTGCAGATCTCAGCTATTTTTCTCACGCCTGATTGAAGCTTTCAGATGAATCAACTCTCAGAACTTACTTGTACTCGTAAAAGCATGCGGTTCTTTCATTCTCAGTCTTGCCCCAGTTATTCCAACCAACTTGTCTAATACAAGCATCCATGTATGTGTAGGCCAAGACCACCCTCCCAAAAGGTCCCCATGGTCGTCCAAGATACATGTATTCTGTCCCTCCATTACCAGTAATCACACATCTGCATCAACAAAGCAACAAAAGAACATAATAAGAGGAAATGTATGACAAGAAGTTGCTTCCTTCACTGCAAGTGTCTGTAATTAACCATAACAAAAGAAAACCACAACAAAACTCGATTCAAAATGGACCAAATTGTGCTCAAAGGGGAAAAAGTCACTATTTGCAAACATTTTTCAGCAATGTCATCAGACAGTTTCAATTGATATGCATATGGAATAATTCCCCAGAAAGGGGAAAGACTGCATGAGGAAAAGTTCATATAAAATTCCATCCTTACCAAAGTGTTGAAGGAAATATATTGCTGATGCAACATGGTTTAAAAATCTTTGACCAACAAAAAACATTGATATATAAGATCAGGATTGTTATTAATCATATGATAGTCTTTTTTTAAACTTTCCAAAATTCTGTGTGATGTGGATGCTTCCAGCATATTTGTCCAGTAAGACATGCTAGAATGGATGGATCCAAATATTCTCATTTCTTTATTATAGCACACAAAGTGTGATCAATTCCAGCAAATGCTGCTAGTAATGCAGGTTTTACTTGATCGAGAGCACAAAATTCCACGGAACTTGATTGCAATGTGAGGACAGACAACCTTGTATACTAAAATAATGCTAAATAAGTAGATGACCACAGACCTCAAGAACACGTATCCTGTTGTCTCTTGGGAAGATTTTCTGCTCTGAGCTGTTATAAATCCAGATGATTTGCAGTGGATGTGACAATGCTCCAAAAGAGCGGTGCTATTACCAAAAATGAAGTCTACACTTCCTTCAATGTAGCAATCCCGTAAATATTGCTTCCCATGGTGCAAATACAGTGTATCCTGCATAAATATAATACAGCATTAAGTAAATGATTAGAACTTCTTGTTAGCAGTACACTCCTAATATTTTTCCTCAACTTAACAATAATGCCATTTGTAGACATAATTTCTACCACTTAATGCAAAAGCTATTCAAATTCATCATATTTATTGTCAATTATATTTGAAAATACCAACTGTTCATTTTCCACATAAACTCATCTTCCTATACATGAAAGAGGCTGTCCGGTAAAGGAGGTGAAAGAACTATAGCTAGTGTCACAATTACATGATGTAATTCGACAATCAGGCATGCCATTTTCCACCACAAAATAATCATTATACTTTTTAAATTTTCTCTCTATCTCTTTCTCACATTTAGACAATTTCCAACAAAAAAAACACCTAAAAACACACGTCCAAACATAAAAACAAAAGTAGCCTAATTGTCTTCAAGTCAACTCTGCAATTTCAAGTTTTGACGATTGCAATAGCCTATACACAATCTAAAGTACCCCAAACAGCTTGAAAAACTTCAAACATGCCTTGCACAGACATGTTTTTTTCCGCCTCAAATTCACCATGAATATAGCTAGCAATTTACCCAGAGCAACAAAATATGGCACAGCACAACTCAATCTGTATACCTGCCATCCAAGAAATCTGCAATTGTAAAATGCACAACGATCAGCCGTCACCCGAATCGCCACAGCCTGGCCCGAACCCTAAGTAAACGTAAATTTCACATATTAGCAACTTCACCACAGCCATTTGTAGCTCAACAATTCAAAATTTAAATAAAACAGCTTTGCATTTGCAATTGGGAGAGCTTAACTGCACCTGCGGAGCACAATTTTCAAAAGTGATGTTCTCGGCGATGAAATCCTCCCCCTCGACAATAACCGTCCCGCACCCAAACGTCCCCGTCCCAATCAGGTGCGCCGACTGGTGGTGCTCGATTTTCGCGGCCGCGTTGTGCCAGGTCAGCACCGTGTCGTCCGGGCTGATTCCGGCCAGCGTGATTAGGTTTTTGGTTTTGGGGACGTACACCGGCTGCCTGTAGACCCCCGGCGACACTCGAATCACGGTCCGGCGCGTGTTGCCAAGCGGCACCTCGTCTACGGCCTCTTGCACGGTCCTGTAATCGGCGGAGCCGTCCTGCGACACGGTGATGATTGTCGTGCCCATGGGAAGGGAATTACGGTGCAGGGAGGGGAAGAATGGGGGCAGTGAAAGGATACGGAAGATTGAGAGTTTTTGCAGATTTATAGTGATGATTGATGAAGACTGTGGATTGGAGTTACAAGTCAATAATTTGCTGACGATGTCTTTGGCTCTCTCTCGCAGCAAAGTGGTGTTCTTTCATTCTTTGCTTTTTTGGGAGTAAACTCCAAAGAATCATATTCATGAGATAACTCTGATCTTATTTCATATTTTATGTAATATTTCGTATATTAATCAAATTTAATATAATTTGGTTTAATTTTTTTCAAACTTTTGTATCCTATTCATATATGTTTTCTAATAAGATTTTAAATTACAAATTTAGAACATTTTTCTTTTACATAAATGTACAAATATATAATATTGGTACACATTCACAATTAAATTAATATATACACACACGCATATAATTATACATAGGCTCACATTTAAATCATTATTTAATATTCATATTATATTATTGTTTCAATAAGAATTTTTAGATGAATAAAATGAATTTACACAATTATTCTTATATTAAATATTTTTATTCTTTTTATTATTTTCTTCTTTGCATACAAGTTATAATTTATATTTACATGCTCTCTCAAATTTTATTAATTTTAAATTCATTTAATTTTTATTATTTTTTATTTTGAATATTTGAACACAATATAAAATCACACAATTTTTTTATTTTTTATTTTAACTTTTTTATTAGTATTTTCTCTTAAATTTTTTATTTTTTTTCAAATCCTTTTGATATCTCTTTATTTTATTATTTTAGATTCTTTACACTTTTAAATATTAAAGAATTTATTTTTATTATTGAATTTAATAATTTTATTATTTATAACTAAATCTACATATACATAGATTGTCTAATGTACTAGTCTTTATATTATGTTTATTGGTACCAAATTTTCAATCAAAGGCATTCAAAGCCTTTGCTCCACACGAGCCTTGGGGCCATTTAGAGAGAAAATGTTTATGAATATAATCAAACAATAAGTGTGGTCCTTCTAGAAAATGTCAGAACAAGGAAGAACAAAGGGTGTGGGGGCAAAGGGGTCCATACGATCCGCACCTGGTGATGTACGCCTGGTGCGGTACGTTGCCGTAGATTTTGCCATTTGGCAAAATCTTAACCTTTTCGGTTAGTTAATTTTTTTAAATAAAATAAATACGTGATATAAAAAATTAAATAAAATATCAAAGAAAAATAATTATAAATAAAATATAAAAACATTTGAAATGTTTAACATTAGTTATTAAATTGATTATTTTTTTTTTTGGCTTATTGAACATAATAAAAGAGATAAAGAGTTATATGACATATTAAATAAAATAAAAAATTCTATTCAATAAAACGATGTAATTTTTGATCATTCAATTTTTATGTAAAATAAATAAATAAAATAAATGAATATATGTAATAAAAATATTTGACACCATTTTTTTTATTAACGTGGTTAACGATTTAAACATGTTTAAATATATTGATTCTAAATTTTTAGATGTTTTTATATTTTATTTTTGTTCTAGTTATTTGTAGTTTTTATTTTATGCAGTGTCTGATATAGGAGGCATTAACAGTGCAAATATGTTGGATTCTGTAGTTAAATTTTGTTGGGATTTGTTCGTAAAATCAAAAATTTTAAACATGAAAGTATTATATATGCATAAAGAAAATAAATAGAACCAATGTCACTCATGTTTGTTGTAAAATATGGAAGCGATCTTAATTTAAGAGTAAAAGTGCAAAGTTTTCTAATGGATTGTTGACGATATTTTGAGTCATGGCCTTAAACGCTAATCTCTAGTTCATTTACACAATTAAAATGATCACGAGCTCCTACATTTCACAAAACTCTTTTTATAAAGTTTTAACTCAAACTATTCAGGCAAAAAGGATTTTCAAACAACAAAGAATTTGGAGAAGGTAGCTAGAGAGTTTGTTTTCTCTTAATCAAGGGGCTGTACGAAAATTCTAGGTTAGAGTGCATCTTTAAACTTTTCAAACACTTCTTTAAATAGTGATAACACAAGAGTTTGAGACAGGAGCTCCATAGACCTACACCTCTTTAAATAGTAATGATATAAGAATAAATAGATATGAGACACGGGATTGAAGCAGGAGCTCTAGGGACCTGCCCTTTTTTAAATAGTTATAATACAAAGGTTTGACGCATGAGCTTCATGTACCTTACTACATAGACTTTTTAATTAGAATTAGCTTATGATTTTTTTTTTTTTGTTAATCTTTTATATAAACTAGTTTATATGTCCCTTAATTATTAATTCCTATTAACAATTAGCTCAATTATGTCCAATTAATTAAATTTAATAAGTCTCATTAATTAAATTAAATTTCTATTATACTTTTAATTAATAGTTTCATCATTAACAAATAATATAATAATTTATTTAGTTCAATCTAATTGTAACTAAACAAGTTATTCTATGAGCCTTCTTAAGCCTCGTACACAATCTATTAATTTAACACACGTGATATATCCCAACCTTATTTGTATAACTTTTTAAATTCATCCTTAATTGACAACAAATATAGTTTGAAAGATATGAGTAATGTCTAGCATAAAATCCATATCATAGCTTAATTAAAATAAAGTGAATTAGATCAAAATGAACTTTTCTAATCATAACTATCGTGGTGTATAGGCCTTTTGCATTACTTTCTTCTAATTGAGTAAGATTTATGAATTTAGTTATACTTACAAACCCAGTCATGTGACTAATCGATGTTTCCTCATAGTATAAATGTTTCTATCAAAAACTCAATTCTGATCACACACTGTCTTGACTAAGGGTTTCTGCCTCATAAAATGCTAATCGCATAAGACAAACGTCTTACTCACTTACAAGGAGACAAATTCCTTATTGAATGTACACGTGCCTTCATATGCATTTAGGCAACAACATGTTGGATTCACAACTTTATCCCATATTAGAATAAATATTAGTCTTTAATACTTTAATTATGCATTGATCATCATGTATACAAGACAATTATGTTGTCTCAAATTTAATGTTCATGTGTACTTAACACAATCGCGAAGTAAGATGTCAACAACTAACAGCGAATTCCATGCGTCTATTTCGTTCTGCGAATTATTGTTCGAATACCCATTCCCTAAAGGTGCATTCACACACATATATTCTTAATATCAAATATTGACCAACATGACACTCAATGTACACATATAAGGTATGCAAGTCATACCGACTTTCTAACACCTTTTAGAGTATTTATGACTCATAAACAAGTTTTAGTAATTAAGTTCTAAGATAGCCTTGTGTCTATATTCGTAACTCTTTATAAATCAAATTGCTTAACCTAAACAAATGGGCACATGCAATATTTTACGCCAATCAAGATTTATATGCATGAAAACTTGCCAGAAGATTGATAAAAAAATCAACATTTTATTAATAACTTAGTGAAAAGTGCATATATAACCAAATGTTCTCTACTATCTCTCATTTTCAATTAGCATTAAAGAGTATATCACTAATAATTTTTCACTTGTACTCTAATGCCAGTAGTCCTAATGCCAATCACTATGGTTTCAAATACCTATCTTTTCAAGATGGCGATCTAGTTGCACTTGGATCCCCGGCTTGATGAGTGTGTTAGCCACATTGTTAGCTGAAACTATTTTCTACATGGCCACATTGGACCTTCCAATGATTTTTTAAATAATGTGATAACGCATCTCTATGTGTTAGGATTTTTGATGGACCTTGGTTCTTTCACTTGTGCTATCGTGCAATTATTATCACAATGATGTGGCAATAACTGATCAACATCTGGAACAACTTGAAATTCTATTACAATCTTCCTTATCTAAAAAGCTTCTTTCATAAATCACATTTAATGATATACTCAACCTCAGCAGTGGAGTATGTAGTTGTACTTTATTTGAAACTCTTCCAACTGATTGCTCCTCCATTAAGAGTAAATATAAATTTAAAGATAGAGTTTCTATTGTCCACATTTAATTGGAAGTCAGAATTGGTATATTCGTCTAGTCTACAAGTACCATATCCTTAGTCGTTTTTAAGTACTTAAAAATACACTTGATATCATTCTAATACTTTTTGCCAGGATTCGCCTAAAATATGCTTGTAACAATTACAACATATGTGATATCTGGCCTCGTACATAATATTATATATATCAAGCTTCCTATAGTCAAAGCATATGAAATGGCTTCCATTCTCCTCTTATTTTTTGGGCACATAGATTTTGAGAGATGGATGCTATACTTGAATGGTAGCAATCTTTTTTAGAGGCTTCCATATTGAACATTTTTACTACTTTATCTATGTATATAATTTGGGAGAGACTTAACCATCTTCTTGCTCTATCTCTAAATACGCGAATACCTAAACTGTAGGTCATTTCTGCCAAGACTTTCATGGAAAAGGTTTCACATAACCAAGTTTTAACTAAGGTTAATATCCTAATATCATTCTCAATCAGCAGTATGTTATCCATAGACAATACAAGGAATGTTATTGCACTCCAACTAACCATCTCGTAGATGCTAGGCTTGTCTTTGTTTTTAATAAAACCAAATGATATGATTGCACCATCAAAACAAAGATTCCAACTCTTAGATACTTGCTTAAGGCCATAAATGGACCTCTTAAACTCACATACTTTATAGGACTCTTTCTAAATTTCAAAACTGTTTGGCTACACTATCGCAAGAAAAATCTAAATCGATTGCAGTACAGTTATCAATGAGAAGGTTTCCTTATAGTCAATTCTCTCCTTTTGACTATAGCTCTTTAGCACCAACCTGACTTTATAGGTCTCTACCTCACCAATAAAATCAATTTTTTCTTATAGACCCATTTGCATTTGATAGGAACTATTCCTTCAAGTAGATCCATTAGAGTCCATATCTGGTTCACATGAATTGAATCTATCTCAGATTTCGTAGGCTCTAACCACTAGGCGGAGCCCTTATCTACCATTGCTTGATTGTAGTTAAAAGGATCATCTCCATCATCATTATCTCTCATTACGAACAACTCTTATCTGTTCTCTATAACATAACCATATCTCTCGGTGCCTGAGAGAATCTACCCAATCATCACAACGGTTATGTCTTAGAAGGTTGCTATTGAATAAGAATGTGTGTTACGGGCTTGTCGTTTATTCCTCTTACTCAACTTCTTTGAGTATTATGGTTCTACCTATACTACTTTTTCAAACAAACTCTTCCTTAAAAACATGTGCATGATACTCTAAAACAATCCTATTATTCTCAAATATGTAGAACTCATACAACATAGAGTCTTTAGGATATTCCATAAAGTGGCCCAAAACAACCCCCACCTCTAACTTGTCCGCTTTAATCTTCTTAAGATAAGTTAGACATCCTTAATTACTTAAGGCCTAGCTTCCTTCCATACCACATTCCATATAGGTTGGAGGGAATAGATTTAGATAGTGCCCTATTAAGGTATATATTGTAGTAAGAAGGGCATGCCACCATAGTCATATGGGTAAGCCGATGAAACTTATAATAAATCGAATTATGTCAAACAAAGTTAATTGAGGAGTTGTCAGTGTTGTTAACTGTGATAAAATACCATTTTCCATGAGAAATTCAACAACTCGGCACTCATATATTCACCTTCATGATTTGATTGCAGTGCCTTAATATTCTCGCCAGTTTACTTCTCTATTAGTGCTTTGAATTCCTTAAATTTTTCAAAGAATTTATATTTATACTTCATCAAGTACACATAACCATACCTTAAAAGGTTATGAAGTAGAGAAGACTTCCTCTTGCCATTTCATTAAATAGGCCACAAATGTCAATGTGGACTAACTCCAACATCTTAGTAGCCCTTTTGACATGTTCATCAAATAAACTTTTAACTATTTTACCTAGGATACAAGGTTTGCAAGTTGGATAGGATTCTTTTCCCGATGGGTTAATTGGCTCATCTTTCTCCAACTTACTAATATTTGTGTCTCTGACATGGCTGAGTCTAAGGTACTACAAATGCTTGGGATTTAAACCATCCGTTGGACATTTGCTTGAAATAGTATTGATCACATTTCTATCATCCATAGTCAAATAATATAAACCACTCATAAGAGACATCATGCCAACCAGTTTATTACAATAATGAATACAACACATATAGCTTTTAAAAGAAAATTCATAATTTTTTTTATTAATAATAGAAAGAAATAATGTTTATAAGCCCATTGGGCAATAAAAGACAATCTTTCAAAATTAAATTATGGCTTGATGATAGATATTGAAGTGGTTCCAATCACAGTGGTTGCAAACTTACAACACCTGCTTCATTTCCCATTTTGATCACCACTTCATGCTTCCAAAGCATTCTATTTTTGATTAGATCCTAATGTGAAGTATGAAAATGAGAAGAAGCACTATAATCTCAAATCCAAGAAGTAGAAAATATACCAATGGAACAAGATGTTTTATAACACATAAGTTCTTTACCTCCTAATGCCTTCTTAAGCTTGCTGAGGTACTTGGCACAATTCCTTTTCCAGTGCTTATTTTTTTCATAATGAAAATATTTTCCCTTTTCTACAGGAGCTTTGCCTTTCTTGATATTCCAATTGACCTCGGAAATAACAAGCTTCTTTTTCTTTATCTTCCTTTTCTTAGTCACTTCAGAGAAGTTAGATGCAACAAGAGCTACTTCCCTCCCTTTCCTTTTCATAGCTTGTTGTGTAGTCACTGGCTTATTAAGAAGTCCAACTAGTGTGTACTCAATATCATTCATCTAGTAATTCATGATGGACTGTGAGTAAAAGTCCAAAAGCAACTGTAAGATCAAACATGTCTACAAATTAGCATTCATGATAAAGTTTAATGACTTAAGACTCCATGAGTAAAATCATCTTGAGAACATGCTCGCAGACGTCATCACCCTCCACCATGTACATCCTAAACAACTACTTGGATATGTCATATTTAATAGTACGACTCTGCTCACAATAGAACTTTTGTAGGTGATATTGGATCTCTCGAGCAATCCCCATCCCTTTATGGGTCCTCTAGAGATTATTAGTCATAATAGTCAGCATGTAATTCTTGACACATAGATCATTCTCCATCCATTTTTTATGAGTGCCTTTCTCCATCTCACTAGTCATGTTAGGAGGGGCTGATGAAATATCGGCCTCCAAAACATAGCCGAGGTAGCCAAGGCACTCAAGATTGAGAACAATTCTCCATTTTTGGAGCCAGTTAACATAGTTAGGCTTAGTTAGAGTATTGGTCTCAAGTAATTTTATGAGAGGCAAACACAATATCCAACCAAAATAAACTACAGGAAAAAAAAAGCAAGATTTATTAGTTTGGTTATTATTTGTATTACCGCTGTGGTTATAAACTTCATATCAAAATGGCCTCCTAATAGATTTTTTGAATCTTGTACTCCCTTAGGCAAAAGAAGGAACTTCAATTAGTGAAATTTCCTTAATAAGTGACTAAGGTCTTCATTGGACATAATATATCTCACGTAATTGACTCTTAACATGCCAGGCCCAATGGGTGACAACTCTTGCCAGCATATCTCGTGCACTGTCCACTATTTTCTTTTGGCCCATGGCCCAACAATACCGTTATGTAATTGGTTCTAAGCATTGTGGTCCATTTAATTTACACCTACCAACTGAAAACTCACTGAATTTGAACCCCACCCATAGCTAACCACTTTTAGAGTGAAATATCCTTTAAATATCGCATTAAATGTGTCTAATGTTGTCGATGCTCTGTCACAATGTAACCTTACTAATGTGATAACATCACACACTAAGGCTCCACTCAGGACTTCGAGCTTAGTGGAGGGTCATGAAAGATATTTTATTGTTACAATTTAATATTATTTGAGGAAGTTTTTACCTCCATGTAGATTAGGTTTCACTTTGCACAATACTGTTTTTTTTATGTATTTTATACATCTATCGCAAATAATATACAAAAATAAAACATATAGGATTATAAACTTCTAAATCCAATTTGAGCCAAGATTGGATCGTGTTCAAGTGTGTGAAATTCTACACTATTACATAGGCATTTCTTCAATACTTTTATCTTGGTCTTTGTGGCTTCATGGGGCCCACCACGTTGCGAAACCTCAAACTACACCAACTCCTTGGTATCCGCATGAACACCGACTCTTGTTATCTTTCATATTTAACAAATACACATGATATACTATGGAGAATTAATTTAATGTAACTAAAATAAAAACAAAGCTTATGCCTTTACAACTCATGAAAAATTAATTTAACAAAATAAATGCATTTATCCACAAGTATCCTAAATCCATAATTCAACTACAACATTCTTTCAAACAATTATACATCACATATATCCATAACCAACACATCTCATGCATTAGTTTTTGTCCCATGAAAACAATTTTTCAAAAATAAAATTGGAAAACAATTTTCTATGCAAATAATGCTTGTGAGTAGGGGAACTATTCCTACTAATATGAGATCTCTGTCCGTAGCCATGAGAGCTAGCTGTGACTAGAACCCTAAGTTCTATCACAACACCACTCGCGGTTGTGAACTACACTGTCACAATCGTGAGACACCTCCCGCAATTGTGTAATGAGATTGCAAGGTTTGTGAAACCCTGAGGTGATAGCACGACCACGACATCGGTCACATGACGCTGCAGATTCAACATAAGTTCTTTTTTTAATTCAAAATCAAAATTTATCCAATTTTATCAATTCCAAACACCTATGAAACACTTCGAAAGATTTTACACATATCGAATACATGTTTAATGGAATTTAACACGAAAACTAGCAAAAATCATGGAAGAATCATTAAACTTTATGGTTTTGAAAGAAAAAACAATAGCTCTGGTACCATTGTTAGATTTCATCGGAATTTGTCCATAAAAATTAAAACTTTTAAATATAAAAACATTATACATGCATAGTGGAAGTAAATAGAACAAATCCCACCCAATTTTGTCACAAAACATGCAAGAGATCATAACTTAAAGTAAAGGTGCAAACTTTTTCCTCTATGAATGTTTCCAATAGATTGTTTGTGATACTTTGAGTCATGGCTGCTAAACCCCAACCTCTAATTCGTCTACATGATTAAGTTGATCACTAGATCCTTCTATACTTCACAAAACTCCTCTTGTGAAACTCGAACTCAAACTATTTAGGTAAGAAGGATTTTTAGACAAGAGAAAACTTGGACAGGGCATCTAAGGAGTTTGTTTTCTCTTGCTTAAGCGGTTGTACGAAAATTCTAAGTTAGAATATCTTTGAAATCTTCAGGTACCTCTTTAAATAGTCATGACAAAGGGTTTGACGCATGAGCTCCATGGGCCCTACTACCTAGAGCTTTTAATTAAAATTAGCGTAGGGACTTTTATTTATTAATCTTATTAGTAAATTAGTCTATGTGTCCCTTAGTTATTAATCTCCATTAATAATTAAAAACCAATTATATCTATTTAATTTAATTTAATAAATCTCATTAATTAAATTAAATTCACATTGTGTTAAATGGTCTCATTATTAGCAAAATTCCCACACAAAATTCCATGGTAATTTAGTTAATCTAATCTAACTGCAATTAAATAAATTATTTCATGAGTCTTCCTAAGTTTTGTATGCAAACCATCAATTTAACACTCATGCAACATCCCAACCTTATGTGTGACTCTTTAGATTTATTATTAATTGGCAACGAACATAATTCAAATGATATGAGTAACATTTAACCTGCAGGCCATCTAATTAAGATGAAGTGAATCGGATTATAATGAACCTTTTTGATTATGACTACCATGTCATATATGCTTTTTGTTTTACTTTATCCCAACTGAGTGGGGGAGTTATGGATTTAATCAAATTCACAAAGCCGGTCATATAACCAATGGGTATTTCATTACGAGACAAATGTTCCTATTAGAAACTCCTTTCCAATTACATACCATCATAGCTAAAGACTTCTATCTTATAAAATACCAACTGCATAAGACAAATGCATTACTTACTTGCAATGAGACATTTTTTATAGAATGCACACTGTTTCCATATGCATCCATACAATGGTACATTGGGCTCATGACTATATCCTATATTAAGATAAATAATGGTCTTTAAAATAATCATGTTGTCACAGATCTAAGGTCTACGCGTACTTAACATGATCATGAAGTAGGACGTTGACAACGAAGGGTAAACTCCATGCGTCTACTTTATTTTACGAGTCATTGTTCGGATGCCTATTCCCTAATGGCACATCCACATTCATGTATTCTCAATATTTCGTACTAAATAGTATGACACTTACTATACAAATATAAGGTATACAAGTTGTACCAACTCTTTAATGCCATTTAGAGTATTTGTGATTCATAGACAAGTTTTAATCATCATTCTTATAGAAGTAGAATAACAACTATATAGCAAATTGTAGGAAAAATGTGTCAAATAATTTGTACCTTTGCCATTTCACTACTGAGGTCAAAAAATAAAGATAATGCAATAGCAAACCCCAAGGGCGAATACTATTTTGATACATGACCAAACAATTATATTCAACACCAGAGATAAAAGATTATTTTGCTACTTTTGCATTCTTAATATGTATTTAAAATTTTCACTGGCCACTGACTTTGAACATATGCTCCATAGTGCCCTAGAAATGAATCATCAATCAGTAATCCTAAGCAGGTGGCCTCAAGTTTTCAGTTCTTTCCCTATTTACAGAATCAAGTGGTTCCTTTCAAGGATAACCACAATTACCAAACAACTGAAATAAGAAATTCTCATAATATTGTCCATGGCATGTTTAAGACTAAAGACATCAAAAAATGTTCAATGATAACTATGTAGGGGAATTTCAATCAGAATAGCAATTGAATAAACCAATAGAAAATGTTAGTAAGAAAACAATGCACTATCTTTATGGAATTATTTCACTAATTCAAAAGATTTCCCTAGGATTAAACAGGTCTTCATCTTTTCTATTGAAAAGAAGACTCAAGAGCCAAAAAATTGTTTGATCCATCCAGCAGTATCAAAATGAAGTATAATAGGGAAAAGAAAAGAAGGAAATGAAAGAACACTTTATTTCTACACTCTGTGAATGAAAGAGTTTTTATTTATACACTTTAAAAGAAACTTTTTGAAGAGGTGTGACCGTTGAAGAAAACCATTTAAAGAGCCGTGACTGTTAAAAGAAAGTTAGTTAAAAAATATACTATAGTTAGAAAAATACAATCTTTTGAAAAGACACGTTTAGAAAATATTTGAAAGTTTTTTGATTAAACTATGTGAGAAATAAAATTTTTTGAAATACTCGATATTTTTCCAACAATCCCCTATATATTTCACAAGATTTTTAAAGTAAAAGATTTGATGATAGTATAAGAAATACTGCTAAATGTGGTGTCTCTCTGATTATGAACTAGATTTAAATCGATATAATTTGACTTATGTAGTCATTGGTGGAATTAGGTTTTATGAACGATTGACTCTTTATTCTAAAATAGAGACCATATCAATTACATTGATGACCCATAATTTGTTGTTCAAGGTGGTTTTATGCATTTTTCAACTATGTAACATTTTAGTTTTTCATGAGAGCTTTAATCGATTTAGCCAAAATTGTATAGAAGCGGCCTACTCTACTGTTATATAAGTGAATCTATTAAGTGTAAGCTGCCAATACACCATCCATTGGGATTCTAAATTCATTAAGAGCCTTAAAGACTTATCCTCAAAGGTCAATCAACTCAAGCATTCTTCCTCAGCAACTCAAATGGGACTGACATATTGAATGCCTCATGGTCAAATAGAGACTTATTCATGTTTATATGAATGTACTTTAAGAGATCTCTAATCACATAAGTTGGGTATCCATCCTTATTGACCTCTGGTTGGCTAAAGTCTTATTTCACATGTAGTTCGAAGAATTAATATTCTTGCCACATGCTCAGTCAGAGGATCGATCGAAAATTAACTTTGACTTTCCATAATTGATGAAAATCATTCCATCTTTGCAGTGTATGCACTTTCTAATATGATATCATATCTCAACAATACTAGTTGTTACTCTATAAGAGGCATCTCAAATCCTTAGTGAAAATAATACCAACCTCAATATCAACCTACTCCAAAGTTATATACTCTGATTCCACAATAATTATTTATTTGACTGATTTTCATGTTATTACACCTCATCTTTATCAAATTTTTATTAGTAGTAGATTTACATAATATACTAAAATGACACCTTTTATTTGGATTAAATATCCAAATTTCATCACTATATTTCTCTAATACCGTAAAAATCTACCATATAGGATACCAAAGTAGTATCCCTTTCAAATATTTGTCCAGAGGTGACTTCCATAGGGACATAACTCATGATATGGATCTAACTTCAACGCTAATCGCTCAAAAAATGTAGGATCTAATTTCATTGTTAGTCCTTCAAATGATCTAGTCTCACTGCTAGTCTGATCGAATCATATTCCATCTCATGGAATATTTCACAATATCTCTTCACTTAATTTTCAGTTTCTTTTCTTTACCATGTCATGTGCATAACATGCATATCAAATGAACTTCCGTACAAGAATACTTATGTCAATAAAGTCATATAATAATTTATGAGCTCGTTACCTTTTTAAAGGGAAGTTCATAAGCAAATACAAATTAAATTTTCCACGAAAAATATTAATAATATACAAAATCACATTTTTTATCTTTCATGTACAATTTTGTCTCATGAACCGTCATATACATATATATATATATATATATATTTCGTGGACATATATAAATTCAAGAAGCAAATTTACGATTACCTCAACTATTGTTTCATAAGTAATTATTCTTCTCTCTCTCTTATGTAAATTCATGGGCATCTTATAACTCAAATACATGAAAAACCCTCTACAATTCAAAAAATTTTAAAGTAAATTACATGCACATTGGTATTGTACAAATTTGTGTAACTCATGTAATATTATTTTATGCCTCTCACGCACTTTCTTCGCATTGCACCATAGTCAATAATAAATTATGCAACAAATAAGTCCCTATCTCTTCAATAAGATATAAAAAATTTATGTAGACGAAAATAACTCACGAAATCTCAACCTCGTATTCTGAATTGATCATATTTTTAAGTCGAGAACACCACGAGCAAGAGTTTCTTCACAATAAATGGCATGAATTTTAATTGAATAACATCTATTCAAAAAGCCGCAAACGGCCCATGTGAAGAGTGAGAGAGGCATACTGATCTACCAAAGAAGACCAATTTAACCGCAAAAGGAATAATAAGAACATGCATCGCCTAATATCTTTTATAATTCATGGCATTCAGAATAGAGGCATAAGTAATTACAGCAAGCAAATGTAATACACCGCATCCAATATCCAAATCGGTACATGATTGGATGAGCAAGAAATGACACAAATTTTTAGAACAGTGAACATAATTCACTCAGACTTGAAATGTTTAACCTCGTACCTTCAGACTTCTGACCATGACCTGTCTCAGTCCATGGTAGCATCCACCAACTAAACCTTTCATGCAAGGATAACACCGAAACGGCACCTCCAAACGTCACATGACTTTCTAGAAGCGGCGCAACATCGACGGCCTTGAGTTGCGGCGAGGGTTGCGTTGTTTGCTTCGGTTTTTGAGAGAGAGAGAGAGAGAGAGATATATATAATATATATATATATATATATATTTTTTTTTTTTTTTACAGAATCTAAAAATTTAAATTAAGATTGCAGGGTAAACGCCCAGATAAAACCAGCAACATGAAACCAAAGACAAAAGCAAAAACTAAAATGTTCTAAGGCAGTCAACGATACACATATCTTAATTTGAGTCTATTAAACATTCTTGGCAGAAGTAGCAGATTAATATGCGACGCAACAGCAGAATCTGAGACATGTCATCATTTTATTCTGCTGCTATTTGATTTCTCCAGAAGGAGAACCCCGTTTTGACATTTGAAAATCTGTAATCACAGGACTACACAAAGGCGGCGGAAGCCCAGCGCATGAAAGCCCGTTGAAATGCAGTTCGACTACGAGGTGGGTGTTGTAGCCCACACGTTTCGCCGGAATTTCGAGTGGTGAGACTCGTTCATGTTGATTTGCCGCTCTCTTCTTCCGTTTTTCTTTCTTTGGTGTCATCATAGCCACCTCATGCGAAGCATGGTTTGAATTCTCAATTCTCTCGTCTTTCCCCTACTCGGCAGTCGGCGCGACTATTCATTGAGAAGCCTCGCGTCCCCTCATATGTTCTCCCATCATGTCCCCACACTCGTAGAATTCCAATATCCCTTTCTGCAAACTCTATGTGGCCGTTGCGTTCAGGCTCATCCTTCGCCGTCGTCCGCCGGCCATATTCGCACGCGTGTAGAGTTCGGTTCTTCTTCGGTTAACCCCATACCAAAGTGAATCAGAGACGAGGTTTTTAGGATTTTGTAGAGAAAAGATAGAAGGCCGTTGATACAACAGGCAAGGCGGAGTGGAGTGGTTCCTTCAGTTGGGAAACAATCGCGGTATGCGGTTTGTATCCCGGAAAGGAGAGGAGATTAAGGTAAATATTCGAGGAGTGTTGCCCATTTCGATTTTTGTCGTTGCAAACAATACAAATCAAGGCTTGGCGCAACCAGCACTTGAGTACCCTCTGTAACTGGGGCGACGGCAGCAACAGGAACGGGCATAAAATTGTAGGGGAATTTCCAATCAACCAGTAATCGAACAATGCTACAGAATAAGGTTAATAAGAAAATAAACTAAAACGGTGGTTGATTCGAAATATTCCTCTAAAAATAAAGAAACCTACTCACAAATCAACAAATTATTTAATCCATCCAACGAGATTGAAAGGAAGAAAAATATAAGAAAAGAAAAGGAAGAACGCTGTTTTTCTACACGCCGCTTTGGATGAAAAATTTTCTATTTATAAATTTTGAAACAAACCTTTTAAACTACTGAAAAAAAACCATTTAAAAAATTGTGACTGTTAAAAAACAGTTGGTTACAAAAAGTATAATAGTTTGAAAAAAGAAATACAATTTGTTGATAAAACATGTATAGAAATATATTTCAAAGTTATATTGATTAAACTATACGAGAGATAAAATCTTTTGAAATCCTCAATAATCCTCCAACAAACTGAACTGAATGCCATCAAGTTGAGGAACAAATCACCAGAACAAGATTGATTCAAGGTGTGGGATACATAGGGCATATCGCCTGGGCGTTTCACATCAGACAATAATACCACCAAGGAATCCAGCTAGCACGCGAAAGTAATGGTAGAAAACAATATGAAATTTCAAGGGGGAGACAGCTAATCTCACGTCCAACAACCAACCACCAACAAAATAATCATATCAGAAATCTGAAGTAATTCCGAGAGTTCTATAACCAAAAAGAAATGAAATTTAAACTGTCGACACGTTACAATTTGCTAACATCTTATTTACACCGTATTCATACAATTGTTTTTTGTCTTTAGCAGCCACGTAAGCAAACAGACAACCCAGTTTATTTAGGGGAATGGACTTCATTTGCATCCTCTCCTTCATGCAAGGTTACAAAAGAGTCACAAGGTGAATTTTCTGCAGTTACTGCACCAGCACTTTCATTGTCTGGGTCACCAAAGATATTCGACCAAGATAAAGGATTATAGGTAGAGCTTGCCTTCTTGAGGCCTTGTATAGCTCTAATTGCAGCAAGGGTGCTTCTGTATATATCTAGAGTTTCTTCCCCAAGTGGCAATGTTGTTTTTTGAGAAGCATTAGACACATCAGCTTGTGTTGTCACTGTCTGCTTCTGTTCAACTGGCGTGGATTCGATAACCTCTGCTTCCAATGGAAATAGGACCTCAAGATTTGCTTCACACTCACGTACTAGTCCCGTGAGAGGTTCAGTAGTAAGGAAGGGCTGGTTAACAGCAAGTTGAGTGAAAGGCAGACTCAACAATTCCCCTGTTCTTTTATCATATTTCTTCAAAATCTTAATAAGACCTGATTGAAAAGCACCAGAAATTGCCGTAAACAAAATAAATCCATAATAAGATTAATGAAACAAAACAGAGTACCCATATCTTTATGACTTCAAAGAAACCTTTAACAATTGAACTTGTTATACACAGAAGAAAGAAATGGGAACTTAGCTTCCTCACCCGCAAAGTTAAGAGAACTGTAGTTTTTGAGAAGGACCATCTCCCCATGAATAGAAACAAAGTCCTTGCGTATCTCCATCATCTCTTCACTAAATTCAGTCACTGAGCCAAACATGCCTTTCACCTTCATTCGCTCAATTCTTTCCTTAAGTGCCTGAGACAACAACCAAGATGCTCAAAGAGCATATCAATAAAATCTAATGATGCTTTGATGCCAATAACTGAGAAATTCCACAAGCAAAGCTCTTTATACTGGATCTACGGGTTTCATTACAACTGAAAGCAAAAAGGGAACACAGCAGAAAATTTCTACCACTTAATTAAAATTAAATCAATGCCAGAAATTTGAAAGTCAATAATGAATGTAAACGCACTGGCGGCTTAGCACTGTAACAGTCCCATTTCACTGATTGTTTTCATTTTGTGCAGACAGATATATAATGGCAATAGCAAATTTTAACATGACTAGAAATTGAAGTGTGTCTATTGCTGCACACACCACATGCATCTCACTCTATGTATGTATGTAATTGACTTGCCGATCTTAAAAACTTATAAGGTTCAATATTTGGTTCAAATAGTTAACAATGTAAAATCAACTGCCAATGATAACTTGTACAATCCAAACTTGAGGAGCTCAGCATAGCCAACATCATTTCTAACCCATGCCCACCAAAATTGTCGTTCAGGTTTCATGTGTTGCCTCCAAAGTCATCAAAACAAATACTAGCCTTCTCCTTTTATTTTGATATTTAATTTTTCTCAATAGTATCCATTAATGAATCACGATATTGACCCATCCAGAGCCCAATTAAAGTCGTGTTGAAGTTAGCAAAGTCCAGTCAGATCAGATTAACAAATCCCACAGATATTGGAATATACCTTAAAGATTCTTTTAAACCATCCTACTTCACAAAGGTTGATGCCCAGTTACATGTTTTCATGGTTTTTCACGATTAATCATTCAAGAGCTACCAAGTCAAAAACTTCTCTCTTTAGCTTTCTTATTCGGTAGCTTCCTCTGTCTTCACAAGTTTCAAGAGCTGAACCAAGACTTCCCCACATTATTGTAATACAGTGCTACACTTTTTAGTTACCTTTTTGTACTTTGGTTTCCGTTCATTTTGTACGTGCAATTTCTTGGATTGCAAAAGTTCAACAGTGTCTACCTTAATAAGGAGAAGATTCTGACCATTTCCGAATTCCAGAGTAAATTCTTTAAATTCGTCTCCATTGATCCCCTGCATCCACTAACCCTCCCAAACATACACACATGATATATATTTATATGCACGTATATATGTATATACACATAATATATATTTATACTCATGTATTTATGTATGTATATAAAAAAAATCTTTTTGTGTGTGAGAAAGAAGTCACATCCTGAAATTCATGTTGATTGATATGAAAGAAGGAAAGATGAGATTTTCCCCCTTTTCCTCCAAACTATGCACTAAGATTCCTGACTTACACAACAATATTCACATACCACGATAAATTTGAACAAACATATTAAGGGGATAAATTTTTTAACTGAATTAAAAGACCAAATCCTTCATCAATCAATCCATAGATCAGATGCCATCCAGTTTGCGCAATAAACTCCAGTCACTCTCACTTACACAAGTCATATCTATCAAATTTCATCACTTCGAATAATCGGTGCAATCAAGAAAATACTGAATCAAAGAAATACATGCAAGACAATCCAAAAACACAGAAAAGACCTGGAAGTGGATAATAAAATCTTCCTCCTTATTGACGTAGAAATCGTTGAATTTTTCAATCTCCTCATTAAGAATTCCCACAAACCATTCATGAAGCTCCGGCAAGGGACTGTCCGACGGCGTATTATCGGCGGAAGGGGCAGGAATATTCTTGAGAAGCTTCTTCAAGGGCTTGTACGACAAATACTTGTCCCTCCATTCCGGTAGGGTTTCTTCCAAATGTATTCTAAACTCTTTCCCGAATTTCATGATTTATTTTCCGATCTGATCTCTGACGTTCAATTTTTTCGATTGTAATTATATTGAAATGATTATTCCAAATCGGAATTGAAGAGAATCAACCAAACAGAATAAATTGTGAAATTCTTCTTGAAAAAGTCGATTGGGGTTTGAAGAAAAACGGAGTGGAGAATTTACTTTGGAATCTAAGCTCTTCACAGACAGGAAGAGACGGTAATGCCTAATCACACGACTGCAGGCTGAGTGTGTCTGTATTTGTATGCATAGAATATATATTAAAAGCCATGATTGAGGAAAAAGTCAAATTTATATTAAATTATTAAAATAGGAATGATATAATAATTTGACAATAGTAGCTAAATTCTAATATTTTTTCACTTTAATACCTTTTCCATTTGTTCTTTCTCAATTGTTCCTCAAATTTTCTATTTTTACAATTATTTTTTATTTTATTTTTTCAAATATCTTCACTACTCACAAAACTTTTACATTTTTTTTTCCAATTTTCCTTTTCAACTTCTCCACTCTTACTTTTTCATTCATCTCAAATCTAAAAAATTAAAATTTTGACTTGATGAAAAATAAGTCTTATCATGATTTTATAAATTTCTTCCTATTCACATTTTTACAATTTAATCATATGCAATTATTACTTTATATTATTACACCTACTACGTATATCTTACGTACAAATTATTTTGCATATGTATTGAGTGTGGCTTTAACAAGCACTCTATGCATACACAGGCGGTCACAGTGATTGGATTGGAAACGCTATGTTTGTCTTTATTTTTTTTTTACGTGTATTTAGATTTATTTTTAAAAAAATTTAAAAGAACAAAAGAAATATAAAAAATTTAAGAAAGATAATAATTGTAACGTTTGTTTTATTTTATGACGTCAAAAATAAAAACAAACACAGCAATGATAAATATATAATACATACATACATACATACATACATAGAATAAGTGTTTTATTTATCCACGCCTTTCGGCTTTTTTATCACCAATTTTATTTTTCCATCCTCGGATAATGACGCTGTTTGGTTAAGTTTCTCAATTTTGGTTAGTAGCAAGGAATGCAAAAGCAACCTAAAATGTAAAGAGGTTCCCAGTACTGAGCTGCTTGCTTTGGATTAGACATTAAACTACATTAATTTGGATACGGGTGACTTTGAGACACACACTTGTTTATAAATGAGCTAATTTAATAAGGATAGAAAGAAATCAACTCATTTTGGGCATTTTAAATTTGCCCAAATATTCTATTTGTACGAGCGAGCGTGGCTTCGGCCCTTGGGCTACTCAGGCGACACTTGTTTTGACTCTTCTCAATTCAAATCGCACGCTCCAATCGTACTTTTTTCAAATTTTTTTCTTTTTATTTTTTATTTTTATAAAATACTAAAAAAATACATTTAACAATAAAAACAAACATAATTTGTAATTTAAGTTGATTCTATTGTGAGATAGAGCTGCTCGTGCAACTGTCCCCAAATTTTCCCTGTTTCTCAGTTTCATGTGTACGAGCTACTTTTGTTTGCATATTTGCTTCAATTATCACATAAAATACAGGAGGCGCACACACACACACACATATAAATATCCATGACAGAAAAATTAGGGACAGATGATTTAAATTGACCATGTGTACAGCTTTGCATAACAATTTAAAGATTTTAAACAAGAAAATACTTTCCGACTCTGAAGAGTATAGCATTGAAAATGAAAAAAATAAGAAAAGCAGGCGACAACAATTGTCGCATTTTCGTCCATTTCATCTCACCCTCCGTTCACTGCCTATGAAATACACAGTTATGGTATCACAGATAAACAAAGACCAGAAAAGGGGCACGAGGAAACAAAATAACCAGCAGGTACGATGTGTTCTATGTGGCTTCCGGAGCCTGAAGAATGACAGGCTTTTAGGTCTTGAAGTCCTCGACGCCAAAGCTGAAACGAATCAAGTTGTCTATGATTCCATATGCAGCCCTGTCTGACTGGGAAAGATCCCTGTTTCAGGTAATGTTACACGGCACAGCAAGTGTTTAGCGTCATCAACATTGTTAATGAAATGTTACGAAAACACTACGTCCGACAACACGCACAAAGAACCAATATTTCACAAATAAGCAATTCAAACAGCTTATCATGCTTAAACAAAGTTAATGCAAAGGGAAAGCAACGCACCAGTTGGATGTTATCGCTGGTTGATCAACAATGCTTTCACAGCCTCCAAAGGAAGGGGCTAGATATGGAATCCTCAGTGCATCAACAAATGTTGTGGTGGTCAGCAGGTCTCCATCAACCTAATCAAATTCCACCATCGTGAAATTTCAGAATAATTGCTTCAAGTAGATATGTTCAACAAAGAAGGTTTGCTCGTGTAGCTTTATAAATACTGAACCACAAAGCTGACCACATCACCAAAACCATTCATTTGCTTCTTGGCGAAATCATGTTCTGGATGACTGCCGGGCCTGGATAATAGACACGCCTAACCTGCTGTTCATGCCCGTCAGAGATCACCCATTACAATACACAATAAAGTAGCCAGAGAATAAAGTACACTATTTTGCACTATTTCCACATTAACCACACTTGAACTGCGTGGCAATGACTAGTTTTCCTTCGTTTTATGGGAGCACATGCATACTATTTCAGCAGTGAGAATTTCACACACACACACGCACATATTTTCAAAAGCACTTGGTAAAATGCCTAGACAACTTAACCCACCAGAGGCAAAAAGTATATGTAAGATTCTGCCAACGTTGTATAGATTTTTTATGCCATCCTCTACCTTGGGATGTGCCTCTAAAATCTCAGCCATCCTCTGTGCTGTTGAGTTTTCTTGCTGTTTGTTGCTGTACACGACGATGCAGCGTCTTCATGTCCTCCATGATCAGATATGTAGCATTCTGATGAGAAGGACAAAGTTGATCATGGTTAATTATGATACAAGTTCCAGTTGCACATCGTCAAAAGTTCTTCACAGCGTGCACAGTAGTCATGCATGGTTCTCAAGCTCAAAACATAGGCAAACCATTAGCCATAGAATGCCTTAGTCAAAGCTGTTAGATGGTATTATTATACCAAGTCTTATTCTACTCACAGGATTTAGAGCTCCACCGAGAATATGATGCAAGTTACGTACAGCAGAAATCAGCTTCTCAGGGCCGATGATTGATCCCACAAGAACCTATACAGCATGTACTGATTAACTACCAAGATGCGTGATATTAATAAACTTAATGTCACTGATATGTTTGAAAACTAACATATATGTATATATAGAAGCTAATATACATCATTGTGGCCCCCAATGAATTTGGTTGCAGAGTGTAGAACAATATCAGCACCAAGTGCCAGGGCCTTCTGGTTAAGAGGAGTTGCAAATGTCACATCTATGCAGATTGCAGACTAAGGCTCCTTTGTCGTGGCAAAGCTTTGACACCCGTTCAATATCAACACATCTCGAAAAAGGGTTGGTTGGGAACTCAGTAAACAAAAGTGTCACCTACACGGATGGATATGTGCTTTGTTTAATAAGCACTCTAGCAAGAAAAGTATATCATCACCAAATGAGAACATAAAACTTGTAGTCAATACTGACATTATTCTTCTCTAAAAGCAGATTCCAGTCCTCCAATATCCACAGGATCAATGACGGTGGCCCGCATTTTTGTATTCAAGTAAAAGATCATCAAGTCTCTGGGCCCAAAACGCTTGTAGTGTCTTAACACAACAATATAAAATAATATAATAAAGGCTCTGAATACATGCAAACTTATTTAGTTTTTTTCTTTAGTTTTTCCTTTTATTTTGTTTCAACATGATTATGCATTCAGGGAAAAATGTGCCAACATAAACCACTAATGCACCAACCATTTTTTAAGAAGTCAGCTAATATCAACAATTTCCTTTTCTTTTTCATTTTTCAAAATTGAGTGAAAAATATTCAAGTTATAAAGTATGATCTACCCTTTGATTGCTGTAAGACTTTATATCTCCCCACCCCCATAAACAACACTAGTAATTTTCGCACACACACTGTGTGTTCTTAAATTAATATAATATAAAAATAAAAATAAAATAATTTCTTAATTTATTTTATTTATAGTATAGGTTAGTTTATTTAAATATTTATTTTACAGTTATGTTAAAAATATTAAAATTAAAAAAATAAAAGAACAAATTATAATAATAACAATAAAAGACAATCGTGTCATTATTAAATTAAATAAGGATATATTTGTAAATTTTTTTAGTATACTCATATTAAGACTAAACTCTTAATAATATAAATATGAATATAATGTCATTAAGTTGAAGAGCAGTATATATACGATTTTACTTGTTGAAACCGAAAGAAGCTAAAAACTTTAATAATGTAGTATAGATAAATAAGCGGGTCAGGAAGCTCGTACAGTTATACCCATTTTGGGAAGGATAGTCTCAATGAATATCCGAGACTTCCTATTGCAGTCAGTGGTAGTCACTAAATGCCCCCCCAGCGGGGACCAATACCATCAACATGACAGTGCACATTCCAGATGCCATCAAAATTGTTGATTCAGCCCCTTCCAGCGCACTGGCGCAATTTTCAAACACGGTTTTATTTATTTTGTAATTGTAGCATGTGTTTTAAAGTATTTTTAACTCGAAAATTATGTAAAAATAAGAAAGAAAAAAAAATTAAAAAAATATATAATAAGTAAATGTTTTTTTTTTCAAAAGTGGATAATTGCACAACAAACAAAGCTAAAATGTTTTCTCTTGTTACCTACTCATACATTATTAGCAAGCATGCACTAGAAGTGAGAATCAAACTGATCTTATCTTTTCCTCAGTAACAATGGTAGTGTAATTACCACAGCGTCCATATTCGAAACTTGCACGCCTCTTTTCCTGCAAAGAAAAATAAGTAGAACCTGATTTTATCACATATCAATTATGATGCCATCATATATGGGCATGTTGGGCTTTTCAAAAAATTTATCCACAAAATAACCTAAAATTTGAAATTTTCCACTTCAAAAGAAAACTTTGAGGTCAAATAAAACCAGCTCTAGCATCATTTGATGATTGGCATTTGATAAGTCCATCCCACTCAACAAGGTTATATACCAGAGATAGGAGGACCATGCTCATTCTTTTGGACAAAGTAATTAACATGCAACAAATGGAATACCTTAAAGTCAATGAGATCAGCGGTTTTCTTAAAGAAATAAGCTGAGGTATTAACTAATGGCATACTTATGGCACCAGTCACAATGCCACGGCCCAATCTTTCACCAGATCAAATTAATGAAATTTCCAAAGAAATGAAAAAAAGTTCTTTTTTGAGCAAGTGTAACATAAAACAAACGTCAGAACATTTAAGCTGGCATGCAATAATTTTGCAAATAGTAAGACTAAAACAACCAACATCAAGGATAAAATACCAATATCATGATCTTCCAACACTTAAAATCTGTAGTACGTCAAATCAAGGCTAGAATGCATAAGCCCTTTCAAGAGCAGTTTTTTTATGTGGTGCAGATAAAATCTAGTTTAAATTTTCGTAAAATCAAAGGAATTTGGGAAAAAAATAATATTAAAATAGACTGTTTAATAACACTTAGGCATTATTCCTTTCTTATCAGCCAAGTTCGCATCTCTCTTTCAACCTGCCAATAAAATATCTCCACTAACCAACCATAGCCTCTAATATAACTTATTCTCTCCCGAAAGAAATATTTCAAATTACATAAGATATAAAAAGGCACAGGAACTGCAAAGATAGGAATTCGAACTGGATAAAACACGTAAAAGTAATATCAATGTCAGAGGCTGTTAGATCAACCAAAAACATACCAGCATGTATTGCAACGCTGCCATCAGAACTTGAAAAAGATGCGTACTTGGAAAAAGGCGAACCCTGGAGCTTTACATTTTCGGCATCGCAAAACGCATCCTCAGCCGCTCCAACCACCTCTCAGAACCGGCTTCAACCTCGACCGGCGCAAGGGCGGCCGCGGCTGACTCATCGACGGCCTTAACCGCCGGCGTGAATCCGGAGGCGTCCTGACCGTTTGACCAGGAAGCCGCCGCCACCTGAGCCACGCCGATGTTGCTGCAGTTTCTCCGCGCCTTGGTGCTCATCTGACGAACGAAATTCGGCGAAAACTTGAAAATCAGCGAAGACAAGCCGTGCGCCGCCACAGAGCCGCGAACGCTGGGGTTTTTGGGCTTTCCGGCCGAATGAACACCCGGTCGGGAATAAGCGGCATCTGACCAGCACTGAAACCACGGAAACGCCGTTGCGCAGCTAGACACGGCCATTAGGGTTAGCATTGGAGGATGAAGGTCAGACGTGGAATCTGACGGTGGTAGAAGAGAGCTCCGGAATGTGAGGTCGCCTTGTCTCTTCCGTCCACCGGAAACAAATGCGAAACGTCAACCGCGGTTCGGCCGCCGAGTAGTTTCGTATATATGGTTTTGGCGACGGGACGACATTAATTCATTTAATTTTGATTTTATTTTATAATCATTGGCGGGATACTTTGTATTATCAACAGAACTTCGTTGATCTTTCAATAATTTTATTAAAATACTCGTTATAATAATTAATTTATACTATATTATTAAACGCATATTATTTATAATAATTTTCTTTTGTCTCTTAATGATTTATCAGATCTATTTTAATTAATCAACCAATGTTAACTAATCTATCGTATGTTTTTTTTTTTAAAATTTGAATTTCAAGAGTTAATTACTTTTATTTTTTAATCTTTTTCTAATTTATTTTCAATTATTAATATACAAAAGTTACTTATTTTTTTCACATGCACTCACGTGCATTTTATAATATAAATATAAAATGTTATATTTAATGTACTTTAATATTTGTATTTAAATAAAAAATACAATTTAAACATTTTGCACTTAAATTATATTTTAGATAAAATAAGTTTAATATTTGTATATTATCTATCTTAAACTATCAAATTATTTTTATTTAATTTTTACACACATAAAGCATAGAAGATAATTAGTACCTAATAAATAAAAATGACTTTACGAATGTTACGGAATTTCAGAAAATTTTGGTAATTAAAAAATTTGTTTGTAAGTGTAAAAATATCCCAACGGTAAGCCTACAGTTATTACATGCACAAAAGAAATTAACGATGGTAAGTCCAATACGTTGGTGTTTGAGAGAAATGTCTAGGTGGGGAATGGGAAAAGGTTAAAAAATAGGGCAATGTTTGTTTTGGTTTTTAAGCATGTGTTTTTATATATGTATTGTAAAAGAATTACGTAAAAGTAAGAGAAAAAAAGAAAGAAATTTTAAAAATATAATAATTATAATGTGTGCTTTTTAAATATAAAAAATGAAAACAAACATTACTTTATTGTTGTTGTTATTTGTGTTATATATTTTTACTATTAAAATTATTAATTGATAGTATATTTTATCATGATAACCTTAAACAATATTTTATCTTATTATAGTAACCATATATTCTATTAATTTTTCATGTCTCTATTAATATAATTTTATTTTTTATTGTGAAAATAAAATTATATAATATTTAAGAATTATAAATATGAGTTTTCACAAGGCTATAAATTATCAAGTAAATTTGACATACAAACAAATATGTTTCAAGGTATTTATATGGCAAAAATAAAATTTAAGTGCATTATGATTTATTTTTGAAACTTTAAGTGTGCATGCATTGAGTGCGCAAAAAATATAGATTATGCTTCTTGTTACTTTGTTTAAACAAGTTTTGAGACAGAAATCATTAGTTAAATAATTGTGGCTAAAGAAATAGAAAAATATGAAATTTAAATGAGAATAATCTATATTAATTTGGCAAACATAAGAAAAAAATCCTCCCTAGCTGCTCCATTCCTATGATTGTTGTCACGTTTCAAGTATACATACATACATATATACATACATATATATATATATATATATAATTGTGGATAAAAGCGTGAATAAAATAGAATTGTTACATGAACATATTTATAAAATGAATCATGGTCATACTTAAAAAACACAATAAAAATCTTGTATAAGCATACGAATTTATGTGCAAACTACAGAGAAAAAAACACTATCAAACTCAGAATTCATATGAGAAGTATATGTATTAATCACAATAATACTAGGATGCTCTTGTGATAGAATGAGAGCTCTAACTCTTAATGAATCATATTATGATTAAATTATACAATAAGCTTGACATTTATGGTGTTAAATAATCTTATCTTTATTATAAAAGATAATTCTAATTTAAATAAGTAGATTAAGCTAAGTAGTAAGATTTGTATAGAAAATTTCTATTGCTGTACAACCGATTACATAGGCAATGTTTATTTTTATTTTTCATTCTTAAAAAATGTACATTAGAATCATCATATTTTAAAAAGTTTATCTCTTACTTTATCTTATTTTTACACATTTTTTTTAAAAATACATCGAAAAACACACTCAAAAACCAAAACAAACATTGAAATTCCCTTGAGAGTGACATGACTCTACATAGGTGATTGTGATCTTGCAATTTTCTTGTGAGCAATAGTGACACTAATTGGAGGATCGAACTTGGAACAAGGCAACCTATATATAGAGGCCAGTGGGCTTCCCAAGGGACAATGAAGAGATAAAATTGGGCCCACAAATGTGGGCCGAAGAAAATAGGAAAACACCGCTGTGCTTAGTGCTTAATCTTTAATATATAATAGTAATTTCGGCATAATTTATACATGTTCTTAAATTCATATCATATAAAATTATAAGTAATTATTTTATTTGTAGCATCTGTTAATTTATTTAAAAATATATTTTATACTTGTGCAATAAAAATATGATAATTAAAAAAAGGGATACAAAAGATAAAAATAAAATTATTAAAAAAAATTATCATTATTAAGTTTGAGAAGGATATAACTATTTAGGGGCCAAAATCTTTATTATAGCTTTATTAAAGTTAAATAATTACATACATTAAATATTTTAAGAATGAAAAGAGGCATCTTATGGTATTCTCATTCGATTGTCCTTTTTTCCCCAATATTCTCCATTTACCCTGATTATTTTTTCACTTTTTATTTTTCAATATTTTCAAAACCATTAATTTCAGGAGGAGTGTTTCACCGATCAATACATCTTGTTTTTATATATATAATTTTAGAATTGAATCTTAAACAAATAATTCAACTTCGTGATCAAAATTTACACTCTAAGGTCACCATCATTATAAAAGAGCATGTATTTAAAGAAAACGTGGTTAGCTATTTGCTAATGGTCAATGAAATTTTAAACTAACCTATATATGGAAACATAGATTAATATATATGATCATGATGCTGATTTAATGGTGCATTTAACTAACTAATTTAACAAATATCAAAAGCTTGTTCACTTTCAAGAATTAGGTTACATAAATAAATGTATTAAAATTAATCAAATATTTGCTTTTAAGTGATAACATAAGCCCCATATTAATATAACAAAATATTGGATAAAATAATCTAACTCAATAAGTACGATAAAATAATTAAAGCATATTGACTAATTTGATATACTTATTATAAAGTTATTTTATAATTCAATTCACATTAATTAACATATTATTAAATTATTCTCTAAGTAATTTATTTTTTAAAATAAGTTTTAAGATTTTAAGCCTATCAATCACACAAAACAAGTCTTAATATTTTTAACTAAGTTAAATGGGATTGCAAATCATTTGCATTCTTGCATGATGGTGCCATGAAATTTTGTGCTCACATCCCATTACCACAATTTATACTCTGCAAAGTCAGTATTCAAGTGGATGTCCTGTAGATTAATCCACAATGGGTGAGATATTTGCGTTTTCTACCCCTTTCATTTGGTCTTTAATAATTTTCCAATTTTTAAAATCATTACTATTATATTTTAAACTTTAAGGTCAATCCAAAGGCGCGAGCTGACGTGGCATGCGTGGCGTCTGGTCAACAACGTCAGCTCCCACACAGCTCAAGTGTGCTGTAAATTTTGTCGTCTAGTGGATTGAGAGAGATGGGCCGTCGGCCCAAGAGAGACACGTTTCGAATGTTTACACGAACCAAACGAAGGCCAATTATCGTCACATTTTTTTGTTGGATGAAAGGTCAAATCACGTCTTTTTCCCTCTGTCTTTTTAAAAGATGCAAATTACGGTTTTGTTGAGAAAAGATGTTATGGCGATAAAATTTTGACGATTTAAAAATTTTAATTTATTTTAATATTTAGACAAAATATATAATAATCATTTGATAAAAATACATAAATAATAATTAATTTTATTATATGTGTGTGTGTGTGTGTGTGTGAATATATACATATATATATATATAAGTATTAATTTAATTATGAATAAATATTGTTATTAATAAATAATTAGTTAATTATATATATATAAAAAAATTTAAATTTAAATAAAAATTTTAGTAAGTAATATATATGACCGCGTAGAGGTTGACAAGATGTTAAGAAATGGAATTAAGTGTCACGACATATGTTAAGAAATAGAATTAAGTGTCACGAAGATAGCCTTGACTTATAATTGATGAAATGGCATTTTTATATACTTAACCAAATATTAACACTAGCAAGTCATTAACCACGAAGATAGCCTTGACTTATAATTGATGAAATGACATTTTTATATACTTAACCAAATATTAACACTAGCAAGTCATTAACCACAAACAAGACTTATCAATAAAGTAGTAATGGAGATCTTAAGATGCCATATAAATTAATTAAATTTCACACTTTATTTTAAACGATGAGTTCATTGACTCAGCATAATTTTATTTAATCAGATTAGTAAAGTCTATAATAATCTTTTTATAATAATGAATGTGTAATTCATAACATGACACTGAGAACTTGTAAGAATGCATCGGTAACATGCACACAAGGTCCATGTAATTAAGTAGTTGAAATGAACACTGCCATAGTTCAGCATGCATCACAAACCTTCCAAATTATAACATGTTTAATCTTTAAGTACACGATTTCATAATTTCCATTATTTAACACACTTGAGTTCAGAAACCTATACAGACAGCAATCTCACTAAACATCTGCCATAGAAGAAGATATTGTCGCACCCTTGCCTAAACTCACAATCTTCTGCAACCTGCATCTATTATTCTAACAGTCCATCATTTAAAATTCAAAAATCCCACAAGCAATCCAAGCGTCCCTGCCCACTAGAAATGAAAGACAATTCTTGCTCAAAGGGCCTAAATCCCACCATTCCCTGATTGGAAATGGCAAAACCTGCATCCATGTTCATCCCAATCTCCTGTGCGATTTCTTGTACACCATTTTGGTTCATGCTCGGACCATTTGTTTCGAGCAGAAGCTGGAGCATCGACTCGTCTTGCACCAGGACAGAATCCTGACGACATAAACTTTCTGTACACGGAGTTGAGTCATAGTTACGACTCCCCTGTGAAGGACAGAATTCATCACTAAATTTCACTGAATTGGAGAAGCAGGTCACATGATCAGACCCCTCAGAGGTTCTTGTCTGATCATTACAAGATGATAAGTCCATCAATCGAGGCAAACAGGTTGTCTGCAAATTGGCCCTCCTCACAAGCCCGGATATATGGACTTTCTTCCCACCTGAGCTCTTCTTGAAGGCCCTACAAATCACCCATTCATTCTGCAGAATTGAAGGAAATAAAAAGATCATAAACACAAAAGAACCAAACGCCTAAAACAGAGGAAAACAGAGGAGAAAACAGGGGAAGCTCTGGCTATGTTTGGATGCTTACTTTTCCCTATTTTCATTTCATTAAAACGCACACTTCCAAACATGGTACACATCAAACTAACACCTTTTTATCTCTTTTTCTTTCATACTTTCAAGCTATTCTTATCAGTTTTCCTCCGCAACAAAATTTGCAGCCAAACAAAGCTATGTACCTTTGCACCTTTGGAGAGGACATGAATGGAATGCTTTCCCTCCAATCTATATTCATGCATCACCCAATTAGTCTTTTCCCCATTGGGAGCCCTCCCCATGTAGAAAACCAAAGTTTTCTTCATTCCAATGACCATTTTAGCCCGAAAGACCTCCTTGTCCTTGCCTGTCGCCTTCCAATACCCTGCATCGGTGGCCCTATTCGCCCTCGTGCCAGTAGGATACTTTCTATCCCTCACACAAAAGAAATACCACTCCTTCTCTCCCATCTTCACCTTCCCTTCAAATTACAAACAAGATCTCAAATTAGGCCATAACCGATTCCACTGTTTCGTGCAAGCAAATTCGATACATAAGAGCATCAAGACACAACTTACATGGCAAGTCCCATGGCTCAACCTTGTTTAGGTCTACCTCCCCTATGACTCTGGTGGTGAAGCTGCTGTCAAGTACTTTGGGAGATAGGTAATGAGTTATGAGCTCTTCATCTGTCGGATGGAACCGAAAACCCGGTGGAAGTTCCATTGGATCAGCAGTTGTATGATCGAACAAGGTTAAAACAGAGGAAGAGCTGCAAAATGGATAAGCAATTTTGTGATAAATTTAGATAGCATTTATACAGAAGATGCACCCTGTGACTGTCTGTGTGGGGGGGGGGGGGGGGGGGGGGGTTCCTGACACGAAGATGCAGAGGTTTTGCTAAAAAAAGGGAGGTGTTTTGATCAGAACGCCTCCATAAATCGTTGTTTTCAGAGAAGAAAATAAATGTGGGATTTAATAAAAAATGAGAACCCTTGGCTGGATAGCATCCAGCCTTTGGTCTATCCCTTCTTTGAACTCCTGCAGTGAAAATTGAACCAGCTCTCTTGGAATTTGACCACAGCCCTTCATCTTGTCTTGCTTGAATAATATAATAATTTATATTGATTAGTTGTACCGAAGTTTATCTACTCAAAAAGTCACTATGATGTGTAATAACATCACATGATGCTGTTTGTCTTCGTGCTTCAGGCAATGGAGGAACAAAGACCCAAGAAAAAGCGGAAATCACAAGAATATTTATATTTATTTAGGTTTGTAGATTTTGTTATTTTACTCAAAAGGTATTTAAAAACGCAATTTCAGTTGGGGTTTGGTTGCATGATTCTCGTGTTTCGGCCTCTTTGAATATTTTAGTTCTACTCTCTCTCTCTCTCTCTCTCGTCTTTAGTTTTTCTTTTATTTTTTTCATTATGAGGGGAAAGTATTCTCATAATAAATCTATACGAGGAAGCTAGGTGTATGTCTTCAGTCTTCACTAATATTAATAGAAACGGGAAAAAAATCAAGACATACAAACGCACACTTATATGCACACGACACTATATTGTTCAAAAAATGAAGCTTGGGTTGTGTAAGATCAAATTGCACAACTACTCTTATATTAAATTTTTTTATTTTCTTTATTTTTAATTTATTATTTTTATTTATATTTTCTTTCATTCTTTCATATTTGTGAAATTACACGTAGTAAACTTTGTAATTTTTACCAGTATAAATATATATATATATATATATTTTATTTGAAAACTCTTAATTTGTTAAATTAAACGAAGTTTCTTCCATGCAGTTGGCTATTTACCTCAACTCATCAGACTTTCATCAAGTCTATGAAAGAAGACAAGGGCGAAGAATAAAGCAGAGCGAGAAAACAATGAGTACGTTCATTAATATTTGATTAGATTAATGATTGATTGTTAAGCTAAGACCTTCCTAAGTCAATGCCAATTAAGCACAAATGCAGCCTTTCCGACTAATGACTTTTTGAGCTTACAGGATAACCTCGTGGATTTCTACAACGACGTGGCGCAATCTGGTTGCCCTTGCTGTCTCCTGTGATGGCTAAGAATTAGGCAGCCAATTTCCCATGAGAGTTGGTGGGTTTTCATTGAATTTTGAGGTTTGAAATTTGAATTGAAAAAGTAATAGTGCAAGTGTGACAACGCTGTAATTGTAGTGAATCAATTTGCTAGATTTGCGTTCCTTAGCAAGTCCATTTTGTGTTAGACTCATTCTCGACAAAAATCGTGTTCGAGTAATTCAATTTAGTATTCGATTCAAGTTTGAATAATCAACTCAAAGTTAGACTATTTGTCCGACTCACACGAATTCATTTGCATCATTTTATCTATATTTTAAAATTCTTCTTGTAATGAAACTGAAGATCATTTAAAAAAATATCTTATTAATAGAGAGCTTGATTTTGATGAAATTTGAAAAAGCAATAGCCTTACTCGAATTTGATTGCTTGATGGAGGTTGAGTCTTAAAAATTTTAAAAATGGACTACACGAACTCTATTATAACCCTAGCTGCAATAATCATTTGCTCTCGTTATTATATATCTATATAATACCCTTCCACGGTTGCCAAGAAGTAGATGGACAAAATTATCCTTGTTTAATTTGATAATTTCAAAATAATTTTATTCCTTCAATTCCTTGCACCTTATTTATCCTATTTTATTTTCTTTTTTATCTTTAATGTTTCTAGGTTATATATCATAATATTTTAGTTCACAGTGAGATGATTATTAACATCGTATTCATCATACGTTTAAAAATAAATATCATAAATGTATATATTTTATAGACAAAATAAATTATCAAATATTTTGACTTTATATTTTATAAATTTAAACACACGCATGAATTGCGTCACTAAAAGGGTTACTAGAATAATAATTTCAGCAATAATCTAAATTGAAACTAAATTTATACCCTTTTATCAGTGCATATGTTTCACTTGATTTTCATTAATTGTACTAAATTTTATAAAAAATAACTCAAATTCTCATTGTCTTATGCACAAACTATATATAATTTTAAATATTTAACATTTTATAAGATGTTTTAAAGAGAATCCCTCTTACGAAATAAAACATCTAAACCATTCCTGAGGTCGGTATCCCACAAAATAATGCTAGCTCAATTTATTTAGTTCCAAACAATAAATTAAATCATATATTTGGGTGATGTCTATTGGTTTGCCGCTGATTCACTGCACACAATCAAATAATCAAAACCAGCTTCGAGATTAGACACACATGCGGTGGACATACACCAGTCAAAGATTAATGATACACCATGAATTAGGTTTAGGTTGTCTGAATTTCTATGCTGCAAACAGAATTTAGGTAAGAGTGAGGCTAAATTTTCCAGCCCACAAAATGGTAAGCTGTCTCTGTTCTAGATTTGGCTTGGAAACTGAAAGACAATAGCTACACGAGGCCTCCTTTGTAGCTTCTTTTTAAACCCTCGGATCTGCTTGACAGATGGGATCACAACCACACAAGCAAATATAGTGATGTTTATCAGAAAATAATATAGTGATGGTTAGCAGAAACCATGTTATGATTTTGTCCAGAAACCTACTTTTATATTACAATTTATAACAAGTAATTAAGTAGAATTGTGAAGAACAAGAACTAGAACTGTTAAAAGACCAAAACTATAGAAAAACCAGAACCAGTGTGTCTGGTTTGGCTCTACTTCGACCTTTTTCTACGACTTTTAGAGCCGAAATTGCCAGTCTCAAAGTTTTGGCCACGTCGACGTATGCACGGCTATGTTTGGATACTAGCTTTCAATAATTTTTATTATATTAAAATACGCCAAAATAATCTTTCTTATCTTTTTTTTTTCCCTTGTACACTATCTCTAAGTTCGTGCGTCAACCAATTTCCTCTTCAAAACTCGAACTACTTACACCAATCTTTGGACGAAAGGTTAAAGAGGACATGTTATATCAATGAACCACAAGATCATCATAATTCATGAACTCAAAAAGGAACATAGGGAGCTAAAAGTATCGAAGATCACCCCATTTTGGCGCCGCGGTTCTTCGTTGAAAAGCTGAAACCAGAAAGAAGACTCGACAGAAAACTGCTATTCCGATGGCTGTCATCTTTCTTACTGGCATTGTTCAAGTTGCTTATGACAGACCAATGTGTGTCAAAGTCCGGCACATAACCCTTCTGCTGCATCACCTTCAAGAGCTCAGATGTCTTGCCGATATTCCTTTCAGAACGATACTTGTTAATCACCGAGCGAAAAGCCTCCTCGCTTGGAGTTTCGCCTAACTGGATTATGGATTTAAGCACCTTTTCTGCTTCTTCAACGCGACCACATTCACATAATCTGCAAACAAGACCATCCCAAGTGCTCATACTCGGCTTTAGGTCTCTATACAACATCTCAGTATAAAAATGCAGAGCTGTATCCAGCTTATGGGCATCACAGAAGCCTTGGATGACATAGTCATAGCTGGTAGACACTGGGGAAGTTCCCTTCTGCAACATGATGTTTAGCAGATCAACTGCTTTATCCAGCCTATCATGCTGATAAAACCGCTTAATTAAATAATCGTACTCCACATTATTTGGAATCAGATCTTTCGAAGCCAGTCTATCCACAAATTCTACTGCTTTGTGTAGCTTACCACCGGTAAGAAGTGCCTCAACAATGTTGTTCTGAATGGAGGAACCGTGGACCCAACCTCGCAGTTCCATTTCTCGACTTAGATTCAAGGCCAACTCAAGCTTTCCATTACGGCAGAGGTAACTGATTACTTCTCGAAGACTACGACTACTTGCCCTAAGATCTTGCCTTATCATAGTCATCAAATAGCGAAGAGAAAGTGATGAATCTTTACACAACAAATATCCACGAACAACAAAATTGTAAGTAACGTTGTCAAACTGCAGCCCTTTCTTTTGAAGCACGTCAATTAATGAATCCAATAAAGAACTGTTCTGTAATGAGGAAAGGTGAAATATCAGAATATTATACAAAACAAGCTCCGGGAGATCGGTTACTTGAAGCATAAGCTCTTTCAACCTCAGTGCAAGGGAGACCCTTCCTTCTGTGCATATTAGACACGCTATATTGCTATAACTAGAAATGAAAATGCTTAAATTTTTCCTTATCATAAGCCCAACGAGTTCTCTGACTTTCTTCAATTTATTTACTCTGCAATAGCCTTCAATTAATGAGTTAAACACGTCAGCATGTGGAACTAATCCCTTCAATAATACCTCCATGAGTAGACCATTGGCTTCTTCAACTCTAGCTGAATTGCACAACCCGATTATCAAAGCACAATAGATGGGAAGCACGGAACAGGATTGATCCCCCAAGCATACATTTTTCAATTCAACAGCTTTCTCAAAGTTGTTGGTCCGGCACAGCAGAGAAATCAACTGTGTATATGCATCCACAGGTGGAGATAAGTTCTTAGAAAGCATAGCCTCGAACAATTTCAAGGCTTCTGTCAATCTCTTCTCCTGACAAAAGCCACTAACTAGATGACTATAAGTCGTGTGATCTGAGATAGTGGCTTGATTTGAAAATTCATGCAGCAAAACAATAGCAGCACTTGTGAACCCATGGCGACAAAGGCCCCCAAGCAATGACTGAAAAGTGTCTGATATAGCAGCAGGGTTGACGAAGAGAATGGTTTCAAATAACTCCAACGCCTCTTTCATCCACTTGTTCTGGCAAAGATAACTCACAAGGGCTTTGCCATCCTTTGCATCAGGTGACCAGTTAGATTTTCGTGCCAGTCTGCAGAAGTAATTGAAGCTTCTCAAATCACCTTTCTTGCACGTATCAAACAACAGAGCAGTGTATGTACCATTTTCAACTTCATAGCCCCTTCGAAACATCCCATCAAAAAGTGTCCTTGCTTTGAAAGCAAACCCCTTTTTGCTGTAAGTCCGAACAAGCATGTTTAAGGTCTTTAGATCAAGCTGATAAGTTGATTTAGACAGCACCCCCAAATGAAGGTTAATGGTCTCGACACTGAATGGAGCTCTAGAAAGGCGACCCAATAAGGAAGACAAGGCAGGCGGCGACATTTCTTGTCCCCAGCTTTCCATTTCATCTACCATTATTAGAGTACTTTTTATATCTGAACTATGACAATTTTCTATTATGGAGGAGTTGAAATCGGGCATCATGGCATCACCAAGAACCTGGGCAATTTTTTCCTCATACTCTTTCATATCCGTGTCTAAATAGAGTCCATTACCGAGATTATCAAAAAACTCAGTTTTAGAAAATCCCTTGTCATTGTCCCTCCTAATCCTCACACCCAATGGATCAAGGCCCAACAACACGAATCCTTTGATCAATGGATCTTCCAATGATAAAAGTGTTACTAAACTATGATCTGCCATCTCATGGACTATTGACTTCACTTTATCAAATTGCCTCGCTTTACAAAATCCAGCTAACAGAACTCTATAGGTAGACAAGCTTGGAGTTACTCCCATATCCTTCATTTCAACAAGTACATCTTGGGAGAGCTTCCACATGCCCTCCTTAAACATCGCACACAAGAGAGCATTATAAGAGTATACACATGGCTTTAGGCCTCTAGACAAAATGTCTGAGATGTAAAAGAAAGCATCCTTTAATTTCCCTTCACGGCAACAGAAACCAATCAAAATCCCCATAGTAACTTCATCAGGGCAGAAGCCAAGTTCTTCCAACTTCTCCATGAACACGCTTGCTTGCTCAACACCAATATTTTTGCACAACGATAAAATAATCTTGTTCCCAAATTTGATGTCAGGAGCAATCCCGACTTCAGCAAAGAAACTTAACAGATCATCATAGTCCTTCTTATGACAATACCCACAACAAATTGCACTCAGAACTAAGTCACTCGGTTTAATCCTAATCCCACAATTCATGACTTTCTTAACAAGATTTCGGGCTTCCTGAACTTTTCTATCTAAGCAAAGCAAACGAATAACATTCTCACGAATGCTGTCATCTTCTGCACTTCCTCCCATTCCCATTCCCATCATAATCATATCTGTATAAACACAGTATGCCAGCTGGGCTTCATTCAATTCCACCAAATACTTAAGAACGGCTCGATAACTTGACACTGATGGAACTAAAGACAGCCTCCTCATTCTCCCATAAACTGAAATAGCCCTGTCTAATTCAAACTCCCCCACGCACCCTTCAATCAAATTACTGAAAACTTCCTCACAATCCAACAGAATTCTTTGGCTTTCCCTCCTTGACAGCAATACCTCAACTTCTCTATAAAAACCCACTTGTACAAGCATTGACGCCATGATCTTACATGAAAGAGGGCAATGTTCAAATTCCTTAGTTTGCTCACTAGCCCACGTGAAAATTCCCCATAAAGACTCGACCTTTTTAACCTCGATCTCACACGTCCCTCTGTCAGACTCAAAACCCAACAATAATTCAAGAACATCTTGAGGTTTCAACGCGGTAACTCCCCAAAACCTACGGACTATCTGAGGGGATATATTGGAGAGTCTCAAAAAGTAATCTTTAAGCAAAAGACCGGAAAAGGTCTCACCTTCATTGTTTTCCCTGATATCTGAACACTTCGATATCACAGATTTTGCAATGCCAGAGAAGTTTGGTAGAGATAAACCTTCGGGGACCTGATTCGGGTCTGAAAACGAAGCCCCAGTGGAAAAATGCCCTTTTTGTGGGTAAAAGAAAATTTTGGTGAGGATTGACCGAACCCTTTTGTAGCGAGGTTCCTGAGAATGGAGAGGTGAGAAAATCCGAAGCATTCGAGTGCGGGGAACAGTTTTTCAAATGTTGCTGCTCGTCTGTGCTGCGGCGTTGTCTCTGCCTCTCTCAGAGGGATGACGCAGAACAGACGGAAGGGTGTCGTGTTTGCCGTGGGAGGTTTGATTCACTGGGCTTATTTTAAAATTGGGCCACATAGCAGATCTCAATTTCCTGAAGGTCTACATTGACAAAATTAAGATTTAAAAGCAAAAAAAAAAGATAAACTTTAAAAACCTTGTTTACTAAAATAAAAGTTAATTATGATTATAAACGTTAATTATGATTGGGTCCTTTACAATTTCCCCAATTTCCATTTTGAAATTACGAAGGTTAGGTATGTGACTCATCTCATGCATTTTATACACCACTAGACAAGATATAAATTATACACACGCACACACATGTTACATGTACAGAAAGGGGTCGGACGAGAAATTTTTTTATATTAGCCACTGTTCATCCACTTATTCGAGAAAAAGGTGCTCTTCATTTTGATCACTTTTCCATTATATTTATTCATCTTCTACACCAATATGTGGACAATTCATGCGTATATGGCATAGTATGGTTGGTGATTTTTGTTGGGTGATGGAAATGATGTAGATTTAATAGGTATAAAAATTAAATTTTATTGAAAAAATATCATATAAGAAAATTTAGATTTATTTGAATTTGAATATTTATATGTAGTGTAATAATAATTAGATAATGTGATATAATATAGAAATATGCAAATGTATGCGTTTGTGTATGTAATCGTTTGATTGTTAATATGCGAATTATTGAATTTTAAATATTCGAAAATATATGTAAGAGAAGGAATAATTTAAATTTAAATAAAATTTGATTGATTAATATATTTGAATTATGTAAATTTTGATGAACAAAAAACCCATCAAATTTGTGTAACAAACATAGCTAAAAATTATCATTTCAACTTTACACATTTTCAAATTGTAGTAATTTCTTTTAAGTATTTTATCTAATATTTCACCACGAATATTAGGCTCAAAACAATCTTAAGCCAACGGCTTATCTCATTAAATATAACTTTGTTTAGACATCAAAACAAAAGTAATTAATAATTATGAACCGGCAGGCCAATAATCATGAGCTTAAATTATATTTTTCACTTTGTGACATCCATTGTTGAATAATGTGAGTTATAAAATTCAAAAAGCCATTAAGAGCACGTGTGTTTCAATTAGGGTAACTGAATAACACAATGGTTTCATTCAATTCTTGCAAGAATCCAACATCACGACAATTAAATGCAATGAGCCCTTCACTTACACACTTTACATCTCGTTGTCAAGGACAAAACAGTAATACAATCTCCAATTCAAACCCCTAAAATCACCAAAGCCTAGCACTATATTCTAGATCAAAACATTCCCAAAGGTAAATGTGGGCTTTCTCCTTGACCATGAATCCAAGTAGCCAAGAAATCCAACCTTCAGCAGCTTCACCACTTCATGAAGAAAAAAGAATCATAATCTCCTCATCAGTATATCATCATATTCTTGGAAGAATCCCATAAGAAAAATAACTGAAAAAATGTAGTAATGATATCAAAGATAGTACGCAAGAGTGAATATTTATTTAGAATAGTGTTAGAAAAACTTGAGAATGCCTTGATAAGACTACTTCTTGATCCATGAATGTGGGACAAAGGGGTTTTGCAGCTTGAAGCTTTTGAGCAGCATGGGGAAAGAATGCCACTATGAAAACTCGCCAATCTGGCCAACCACAAATAGGGATCAACTAGGGAAGAGGGTTACGTGTCTTAAGCATGATCCTTGTAATAATATGAGCGTGAAAACCTGTAGTATCAATAAGTGCTACTTGTAACAGTCAGTCAGTTCATCTGCAAGATAAATCAATGAAACAAGTTCAAATTAGAACAAGTAATGGGAAGTTCACGGAGAACTTACTACCATACATAATCCATATGCGGTCCATTTAGAAGAATCTAATAGTAAGCCGTCGTCAGATCGACTCTCACAGTACAAATTGTGATCGTCATCAGCAATCTGGCATGAGACAAACCAGGCACAGATATAGCCAAAAATAACTTGCCGGTATCCAAAACCGGTTTTTTTTTCTTAGCAAAAAGGAAGACATTAGGGTTTTAACCTCCGGCAAGTCATCCTTGGCTGTACCCCGTAACCTAAATGCCTCATGCAAGACTGGAGATGAAACAAAACATTCAAGTGCCTCGCAACCAATCAAAAGCAAGAACATGCTGTCCCAAAACAAGTGTCAAATGATTGGATCCAAATAATTTCCCAAAGAAGAAACGCAACATTCCCTGTTGCATGTGCAAGCAGACTCAAACATTTCCTATCAAAAAATTGAGTGCCATTGTCTCTAAAGGAAAGCCTAGACTCATTAGAGAAGGGAAGGATTTGCTGATTGGTTGAGCTTGAAAGTGGATGAACCAATGTGGTTTAAAGCTACAGCTAAAGCTTACCTCTCCTTTAATAAGAAACAAACTGTTTCCATGAAATGGCAACCTTCACAATAAATGCTGCTGACCTTTCCACAGAAAGGTAGCTGTTGGAGACGGAGAGAGTCCGTGATATGGGCATTACCCCTTAGTTTGTTTTAGTGACTTCATATTAATGGATTCAACGCACATGCATTATTTTTCAAGAAAAAGTTCTGCAGAAAGGCCATTAAGGCACTGTGAGGATTCAGTATTTCTTTGCGTGCTTTTTTGGGCTGAAGGACATCGAGTTAGGTGACGGAAATTAACATCATGTAGGTGAGGAGCTCGACCCTTGGGGATTGAGCACCTACGTATCAAGATTGAGTTGGTTCATATATTAAATTTGGGATTGGTTATTTCATAATTAGGTGCTGTTAGTCAATTATTTTTTGGGAATTAATTGAACGCTAGTAATTAGTTTTATCTTTTTTACAACAATTATTTTGACAACACATAATTAATTAACCATCATAAAACTGCAATTCAAATAGTGCTACTTCTACACGATATTTGGTGTAGTGATTATGCCATGAAAATAATTTTAATTATTTAATTCCTAAGAAAATATTAAGTAAAAAACTCAGTAGAAAAATATAATGTCGTTGAAAAAACTAATTTTTTCTCACAAAAAGATGAAATAAATAAGGGAAAAAGCTAATTTTACTCTCTCTACAAACAGGCTCTTCTCATCATTTATCTCCCTGTTAGTTTTTGTTAAAATAATCAAACACACTAAGTGCATATTTTAAGCTCCTTCAACTTTATTTTTCTTTTAAAATATTTTTTATCATTATAATGTTTAATCCTAACAAGATCTGAATTTAGAATCTCATGAGTTTTTCTTTTCTTTATCTTAGTATCTTCACTTGCTCGCTAAAGTTCTTGTGCCAACAATATTTAATTGAGAACCTATTCAATAGATTTGCCAAATAGTTAAAAATAGTTTCACCTTCAAGCTGCATATTGCGAAAGTCCATGTAAGCAGTGTTTGCAACTATCCATTTTCTGAACATACAAGAAACTATATTGGTCATGTTTGTTTTCATTTTTTAATTTGTAGTTTTAAGTATATTTTTGTGAAAAACAAGGTGGAGATGATGGGGTCGGTCCATGGATTTTCCTTCCTTTTCTTTTGCCGCATTTCGCTCAAAGGGTTGAAGGGAGATAGTGCATCAAGCTGTTCGCAAGGGCCAACTTGATCCTCTTCCCCAGGGATCTCAGATGAGGGACCCTGGGAGAGCCGCCGACTCCAACTACCGTCCATGTATGATCCATACTAGATCTGACCAACTGCCCATCCTACCTCCTCTACGTTCTTGACAGCCCATCTTTGTCTCAGTAGAGTCTTTCAGTGGCATGTTTCGGTCCTCTTCCCCATTACTTAGAAAAAGTGAGCCACCGGTTCAGGTACAAGATACTATCATTACTGCCTGGACAATTAGACATCCAACCCGTAATCGCAACGACCCAATTGCAAGAGCGGAGCTCTACCAACTGAGCTATATCCCCCCGAGCCAGGTGGAGTATGCATGAAGTAGTCAGATGCTTCTTCTATTCTTTTCCCTTGACACAGTTGGGTCATCTTGAACTTAAACCAAAGACTTTGCTTAGTAAATCATCGCACCTACTATCTAACCAATTAGGAGATAATTAATGGATTCCTTTTCGAGAGCGATTCATCCTTCCTAAATGTAGCATACAACTCTATTGTACTGTGCTCTCCAAGTGTGCTTGTTCCTCCTCCTTTACCCTAGCAATTGTAAAAGAATCTCGATAAGAAGAAAAAAGAAGACATTAAGAGACCCTCTTGGCCCAACCCTAGACATTCTAATATCCTTTTTCAAATCTATTCCTAGGTGTATTTTTGTGAAAATTGTGTAAAAATAACAAAGAAATAATAAAAAAGTTTTAAGAATTTAATAATTGTAATTTATGTTTTGTGACGTGGAAACAAAAAAAAAAGACCCTTTCAGGCCTTGTAATAATATAGCAGCACTGTTGGATCATATTAGGTCAAAACCATCCAACTTATTCGGCTCAGGGCCATATTGGAGAGCTCGGCATTCGGCTATTCGCAGCATGAATAAGCTTCTCAAGTCATGGAGCTTTGTAGGAATATATATTACTACATATTAAGGATATGGGGCATATTAGATTGTCAAAAGTAAATTCATTAAAATAGCTTAATTTCTTTAATATATTTCTCTTCCTTTGATGTGAATTAAGCAATAAAAATTAATACTACAGTTCTATAATTGTAATTACATAAACTTCAGTTCCTCCAGAAATAGATCGTGAAGAATGACTTAGATGATAAGATTTCATTAAAAGATTTCAATCATCAATTTTTTAGATGATAAGATTTCAGTCGTCATTGACATAGAGTTTTAGGCTTCATAATTTCCATCCCGCAATTTCCTGCATTTTAAAACTTTAAAAGATTACCAACATAATTAGCATTATGCCCCCAGAATTACTTCCTACTTAGTTCTTAGAAGTTTGCCCATCAGAAGATTTAATAGTTTAGATTATTAGATTAAAAGAATAATATGTGAATTATTATTTTATCATTTTTTATTGTGGTTTGTACAGATTATTAATTGTCAAATATATATATTTGAATTTAACGTGAAATTATAATCAGGTAATATAATTAAATTTTACTAAATGATATCAAAATATAATTTATTCCAATAATATTATAGATAAAATATTTTTTACTGCACAGGCAACGAGTGTAACAAAGTGCTAGTGGTTAAAATGTTGTGAAACACAAGTCAGCAAAAAATTGCACGGTCTTTCACAACTATTTTAAGGTGACTAAAATGGTTCTCATGATTAAACTAATCTTCCTCTTGAAAAAATTCAAAGCCACTAAGAAATTAGCAAATATAAACCCGAAATAACAAAATTTTAGAAGAAGAAGAAGGAAGAAGAAGGGATTCTTGTATTTATAGGTAGCCAAAAGAAACGGTGCAAAAGACATTGAAAGATAATTTAATATGTTGGAGAAGAAATATGGATGTTTTGAGACAGACTAAAGATCAATTGTTGGAGATAACGTTCTTCTTCTTCTTCTTTTTTTTTTTTTTACGCTTATAATCAGAGAAAAAGTATCTCGTGAAAGAATAATTTTCAAAGCCCAAAATAGACCCGCACTATGCAGGTTTCGAAATCCACTTCAAGATCAGATCTTTGTACGTGTTGAGCAGACTCTTGGATCTGGGAGATTTGAAAGAAGCTCCGTGCTTGTTGTACACTATGGTGGCTGAATGTGAACATAATGAGTGGGACAGTACAATTTTTGTTTGTACTTGCGAGCACGTTTACTTTCCAGAATGAGATTAATTATTTTGAAAGATTATTTATATGCAAAGCTTTTATCTGTCACGTAATTAGATTTAATAAAGTAATCTATCTTATCTAATAACTTAGAGTGAACATAATTATAATTTTAGGGTTTTAGAGGCTGTATCTTATCTAATAACTTAGAGTGAACATAATTATAATTTTAGGGTTTTAGAGGTTGTCCCAGGGACTTAAATTCGGCGGTTGAAGGATTATACTGTCGTTGTTAATGCTCTGACATCTCATACGGCTTCGAGGTGTGGCCTCACTAGAGATGTGGCCTCACTTGAGAGGCTTGTGAGAATGTGTCGTCGAGATGTCATATCTTGGAATTTAATTCTAACTGGTTATCGCATCATGGGCTTGAGAAAGCCTTGAATGTGTTTCAACTGATGTTGGGAACAAAACAGTGACCAGTTCATGTAACTGTGGTCGGGGTGCTCTCTAGCCATAGCTTCTCAGGACGAGTAGATGGAGGTTTCTGTTGTCTGAATCTTATGATGAGAGATTAGGGCATTGATCTTGGACTGGGGAACTAAACTTTTTATGCAACAAAAAAAAATCATTTATAATAACAAGAAAAATTGTAAGACTAAAATAAATTTAATCAAACACTATTTGTGGGTTCCATCCACCAATTCTAACCCTCTATTATTCATTCAACTTGAGAATTTTGATAATTTCATCACCTTTTGCAAAGAATTTGATATGTTCATTTCCTTAACAGCACACTTGACCACTTTATGGAATTTTGACATCGGAAGCACAAATCAAACACCAAAAATGTCAGAATTTGGAATCTTCTTACTTGAACGCATTTACTTTTCTTGTAGTTGTGTGCAAAATTATGAGAATACTCCTATTTATGGTGGTGGGTTTAATGCAGTTTGACCTACCAAGTTTCAATATCTATTTGATTAAAATGTCGGTTGGTGAGATTTGACATTTGGCGTTGCCTAAAATTATTCATATTAAAATATTAATTTTATATATTTAAAAATTATATTTAACTGAATTTTTAAATTATTTAATTGATATTTAATATAAATTAATCTGCATGTCATTATTTGATTGGGCATTAATTTTATTTGTTTACACTTGTTTTGTTGGATTTATGCCTGGGCTGAAAGGCCTGACAAGACAGAATTTCATGAGATCAAACGCAGTCCGATGGATGTAGTTGCCTGGAGAACTTTGATTTATGGGTTGTGTCCAAAACCACACAACGACTCGTATGAGTTGGGTGATAGATAATGTAATGTTTCCAGTAGGTGATAGATCATCCCATTCAAAGAGAGTGAGGTGGACAGTCTGCAACCATAGAAGCCACTTGAGCCAACCACCACCCCATGCAAGATGTGGATATGATCTGTCAAGCAATTTCAAGGCATTGGGTGTTGTTTGGAAGCACCTGTTGTATTGGCAAGTAATGGAATCCTTTCAACCCCACTTCTCTCCGATTCAAACACTCACTCATGAAGTGTGTCATGTACTCCAATTCATTTTTAAAAAATTTGATTAATAAAGAGAAAAGTTAATTCCACATACAATTTTTGTTTCCAAATCGATATCAGTAGTCACATTCTCTTACCAAAATTCACCCCTTAGTGCATATACATTATGCATCCACTTGCATTGGGTCAATACAAGCACTCACGCATGCAAATTCAATTGATGAGAAAAGACTAGCGTGATTAATATAAGTTAATTCAGAAATTTTTTGCCAATGGATATGGGATGATAGTTACATTCTTCCACATCCCTCCAAAATCCACCCCTTATGTATATTGTGCAACTATTTAGCATTGGCTTGCCACAGGCATTCATACATACGGAGACCATCTACCAAGACATACACATAGAGTCATGCATGTGTCAATCCCTCATTAAGACTATTCACGTCAGGTTCCTTGCTAAGCATCCGCACATGAGAGGCCCGTGCTAATATACAAATATCATGAGATTTAACTTTTCGTTAAAAAATTGAATATTGAAGTGGAAGATTAACTTATTTGCAAAGTTGGTTTAGAAACTTTTCCTCCAACAATAAAAAAATGAGAGTCAACAGAAGGGCTGATAAAGGGAAAATACACAACATAATTAAACTAATCAATGTCCTTTTTACCCATTTTGTTTACATGAGTTAACTTTTTACTTCGACTCCGATAATTCGATGTGGCTGGCTCATCATGGTCTCAAATCAGCATACTGCTCCAGATTTTTTTGAAGCTGGAAACAAGGTTGTGGTTATGGAATTCGCCAACCAGAATGGTAGGCCACTGGATATGTTTGTTTTCATCATCCTCAATTTTTTAACATCTTAGTAAACTTTATATTATCAAACACAATATTTAACAAAAATCTCAAATAATTTAAATTCAACTTTTTGTCTCTCTTACATATACAACTAAATAATTATTTTTCAACATTATATTTATTTACAATCAAATTAATACTAATATATACACTCACATACATACACACGTCTTAAAAACTAATTATTATTTCTATGTACTATTATATCGTCTAATTATTATTACATATTTTATGTATATATTCAAATAAATCAAAATTTTCAAAACATTAAAATTTTACATCAAATATGCTTCACATCCTAATACAATTCCCAACAAACATCATTCTCCACCAAAAAAAAAAGCATAGGCATTCGGTTTTCTGTGAAATGGAGAAAAATATAATATTATGTGGTTTTGAATGATGACCAATAATACCATGTGACGGTATTATACAAGACAACATTTTTGTGAAGTCGATATGTAGTTTGAAAAATCAGTGCACATGAATCTGAAATGCTATAACTTAAAGTTGTAGTAGTTTCTCATTCTAACAAACGAACGCAAACCAGTCTCTATGAATCTCACAAATTCATGAACATCTATTCTTCTATCCCCATTTTCATCAAACACGCCAATCGATCATTCTTCTGCAGTCCTCCACATCTGATCGTTCCGTCAATCCCAGATCAGATAGAACCTTATGCAACTCCTTTTGCTTCAACAAAATCATCTCTGTTGTTGTCAAACACAGCAAAAGCTTTCTTGACTTCACTCAAGCTAGGATTTTACTCTTCAAATAGGCGAAAAAAGTCACCAGCATCCAAAGTTCCCCCGGAAGGTTTTGCTTCTTCAGGATTGCGAGACATTCCCAAGCTTGTTAAGACAATCTCGACCTCTTGTCTACTCACTCTTTGATCAACACTCTCATCTTGCTCTAGGTGGATGGTTTGAAGCCTCTGTCCTTTATTTGTTTCATCCCTATCTTTACTATTGATCAACGTGACTGAAATCCCATGAAAAAGGAGTAAATCCTTTTCCTGTGAAGGAGCAGCTGCAGCAAGAGGAACCCAACCAATACTACAATCCAAACAGTCAGCTGCACGCTAATCAGATTTAGTGAGAAGTTCTGAATTAGAAATTGGTCTGCATAGGTGCGAGACATGGTAATATTTTCTTGTTGATCAAAAGGAAGACTTATTAGTATTTAGCATTCGGAGAAAGGTTTTCTTACATGCAGAAAATAGAGAGAGAGCTGATCAGGACAAGAGACGCTGAGATGGCTTGCCGGATTCTGAGATGGGAAATTTATAAACACGTATTAGAGGTTGGGAATTAGGTATTTGGTGGGCTTCAAAGGAGGGGAAGTTGCCCGTCTGGTGCTGGTCATTGTTTTCAGAAACGATTGAACGGATCATTAGCTCATTAGTTCGACCAAAAAAATTGATTGATTCATACTATAGTATATATATAGATATATATATATACACACACATGTATATACACATACATATATTTATATACTCAAACTTGTGTATGTTCTACACAAAATTATTTAATAAAAATTATAAAAAAAAATTTCACATAATATAAAATATTTAGTACAACAAATACATAAATTCCAAGACATAAATCCAAGTTCTATACATAAACTCATAAATTATATAATAACATAAAAGTAATTTAAATAATACAATTAGTGCGAAAGATTTGTTTTGTAATTTGTTTTCAGTTTTCAATTTTTTTAGTGACCCAATTAGAACCTGTCTAATTGGATTATCGGATTAGCCGATTTCAACTAAGTTGCACCAGCTCAAATAAACAGCCGATTTTATGTTGAAACGGACCCAAACACATGGCCAGTTCTCGATTGAACATGAACCAGCTTAGTCATGGAAAAGGTGGAAAGAACAGGGGAAGAAATGGTCACGTGAACGTCACACTTCATGAGAACATAGAAAGAAATTACTACCTTCCATCCTGAAAATAGTTGTTTGGAAATTTCGGATACATTGTGGGTGCAGGTTGTCCTTTTTGCCTTTCTTGACTACGTTCCCAATTCCATGACAGGATGATGGTATTTCTTATGTGGAAATTTTGAAGAAGGTATGTATGGTCTTGACTGTCCAGACTACCCGGAATTGGAGGTTTCCGATTAGCAGCCTCTCTAGCAATTTATTTATTTTCTGATGGCTCTCTAATGGAATGTATATGACAAAAATCTTGAAATTGAATTTATTTTTAATATGAAATTTGTACAAGTTGATTACAATTTAAATCGAATAAAATTTTGTGGTTCCTATTCTCTAACTTAATCCTCTGATTCTTACTTCAATAATGCTTGACTTGAAATTTAAATAATCTTTAAGGAAAAGGCATGTGCTTAATCTTCTTTGAGAGTTGTTAGGTTCTCAGTAACACTGATATTTGGGCTTAGCACCACGATTTTGGATCAAATGCTGGATTTAAGGGCTTTGACAAAGAATACCTTGAATTTGATGATAAACTCCTTCAAACTTCTTGAAGTTGGGGATGGGGATTTAAACTTTTTAAATGTTTCTTTACTTGAACTCTTCTTGTTGCTCATTCGGTTGTTGTGTCGTTGTGTCTTCTGGTTGATTGTTATCTTTGTCTTGTATTGTTGTTGTATTGTGTCTTGTATTGATCTCTTTTGGTTCTTGTGTTGTTGTTGTCTTTTATCTTGAACCATCAAAAGCTACCCGTATTTATAGAAGTGGGAAAGTCTAGCTGGCACATTGAGCAAGTGACGTGATGCCACCTGATTGGTCAGGAGTATTTGATTTGGCGTTACTTTCTTTAATTGGATGATTACAAATTAATTATCGAATTAATAATATTTTCCTTCCAAACTTGTAAGACTTGACACGTGATATAATTTGATTAGCCAACATTGACACATGTCACAATTTGATTTGTCAACCAATTTTGTAGTACAATACCAAATATTTTATTATTTAATTTTAAGAATTGTATTTAATTCAACTCCTAAAATATAAATAATTAACAATTGATATTTGATTACAAGAAAATGCCACATGGAGGCATACGATTGGGCAAATTTATTTCCCTCCTCTTTTTTTTTTTTTTTTTTATATATCTGCCTACAGAATGCATTGCCTTGTGTCCTCCAAGAAAAGCAGTCAAATAATGTAGTTATTATGGGATGTTACTACTCTAATAAAAATATCAAGAATTAAGTTATAATTTGACGTAAAACTAGCCTCCACTTTGTGTGAATCACAAGCTGATTGACAAACCCTGGGATGCACTCGTTCCTACTCACCTGCCCCTGCGATCTCATCTCTTCCAAAAAAAACTTGAAAACTAACTACATGCCTTCTTTTTTTATTAGCATTTTCTATATCTAGGCTTTTAATTTGAAACCTTATTCTGTTCTCTTGATTTGAATCTTTTAATTCGTCAGTGCTTTGTATCTTCTTCCTCTTTTGTGTAGTCTTGTTCTGGCAGATTGAGTGCGTGCATTGAATGACTGTGTTTAATTTATATTATATTATTATTTTAATAAAAATTTTATTCTATAAAGAAAATTTATATAATTATTTTTATATTTAATTTCTTTACTCTTTTTATTATTTTTCTTTTTTTAAAATCTAATTTACAATGTATATTTATATATTCTCTCAAATTTTATTATTTTTTAAAATTCTTTTAATCTTTCATCTTTTTCTCATGTTAAATACTTTTGTGCAATGTAAAATATCACATCTTTTGTATTTTTATTTTTATTTTTATTTTTTATATGCTTTTTTGTTCTTTTAACTTATTGACCACCCTTCTATAGAATTGCATCCTAAGCTACGAGAAAAGGATTGTCATGCTAAGTATTGAGTTGTTATCATAGATGATGTTATCACACATCACTGCTCCCTTCCCTTAGTTCCCTACCATTTGCCATAATATTATAAATAAATGATGATCCTTTGTATTTATTGCATTTACAATTTATTCCTTTGTGCTCTTAGTCCTGTCTTTATTATTAGCCTAAGTACTTCCTCTATTTCCCTCCATTCTTTAACAAGGGACCTCTAAACTTCCCTTAATTTTCATTGTGAAAAAGTTTGTGCAACTTTTGATGCTTTTCATGGCTTAGAGTAGCTCTAAGTAAAATACAGTGAACTTCAAAGGAGGTTAAATGTGAACCCCTTCTTTTATAAACAAATAAAACGTCTTCAATTACAATTTGATGAAACTTGCCCAAAGTTGGATGAATGCTTGAAGAGATGCAAACCTTCAGATGAATTTAGGGAATGAATCATTGAAGATTATCGTCAATTGTCTGAGTTATGCTAATGCTAAGCTGCTTATGGGACCTCAGTATCCAACTTATCAAGTCTTAATGGACCACAATACCACTATAAGTTTTGGGAGGATAGACGTGCATTATCATAATTCCTTCGCCTTCTAATCGCTGATGACCAAATATCTACAACAAGATTATGAGCGCATCTTTCATGATTGTCTTGATCGGCTTGTACCAAAAAGTGTGGTGGAGATCGCTATTGCAGAGACTGGGGATGTGAACTATGGCTAGGACCTATTTTGTGATGAGATGAGTGCCAAGCTATTAGTGGTAGTCCTGATTGGTAACTAATTGTTCAAAAAGTTTTAGACAACTTAAAGCCTAGTTAACAATTTGCATTTCAGAAGGTTTTGAACAACTTATAGTTTAGAAGATTTTAGTCGACTGTAACCCAGTAAGCAACTTGTAACTTAGAAAATTTTGAGCAACTTATAGCTCAAAAGATTATAGGTAACTTGTAACTCAAAAGGTTTTTAAGCAATTATAACTCAGAAGGTTTTGGACAACTTGTAGCCCTGTAAGCAAGTTATAGATTAGAAATTATGAACAATTTGTATCCCAGTAACCAACTTGTAACTTAAAAGACTTTTAAACAACTGGTAGCCTAATAAGCAACTTATAGCTCATAAAGTACTAAGCAATTTGTAGTTTAGAATATTTTAAGCAACTTGTTGTCTAGTAAGCAGCTTGTAGCTCTTTTTTTTTTTTTTTTTTGAATTAGATCACTCAAGAAACTCAACTAAAATATCTTTTTAAATTAAGTACATTCTATAGTTTTCCTAATTCTCTCCTTTATAGATTGACCAATCTGTAACTTTCTTTTGGAAAGACTTTCATTACTATGTATGGTCCTTTCCATTTAGCTTCTAGTATCCCTACAAGTCTTATTGTCTGCACCCTTGTATTTGCTATCCCTTTATGAATCTTACGTGTCTATGAATTCTTAAAGGAACCTTCAGGTTTTCTATTTGTTTTTGAAGATTAAAGTATCCTTCTGTCATATAACCAAATTCATTGTGGAACTTGTAATACTTACAGGTTCACGGGTTCCTTGGTGGCAAGGACGCACCTTGAGGCCACTGAATCATGCCAAAGTCCTGTAGGCCCCAAGAATATGCTCCCTACTTACTTTTAGGGAAGTTAGTTTTTTCATGGCTTGCTTTTCAACAATCGTAGTTGTAGCATTTATAATACTTTCCTATCCTCACGAGCCACTTTCCTATCCTTGATTTTTTCCTAATGTTCCTCTTCCATATTAATATATTTTCCATCTCAAGATAAAGTCTCATCAAAGTCCGTTGTGAGTTTCTTGGCTAGGGATTTGGAAAAATCTCTCTTTTTAAGTCCTTGTGTGAATGTAGTGGCCAATCCCTCCTGCGTTACAGATGGGACAACCAGGGTTACCCTCAAAAAATGATGAACATAGTTTAGACGGTTTGTTATTTCCTTGTTTCATGTTGAACAAATGCATCAATGTTTTTTTCATACATTTTACAACTTGCAAATTAGTGGAAGAACACACTAGCGAAATCATCAAAACTTTTAATAAATCTTACCAGTAGTTGGTCGAACCACCTTTGGGCATAATCTCCTAGAGTGATAAGGAAAACTCTACACTTGATTCTGTTGGGGTATTGGTGTAATAATACCTAGTGCTTGAATTTAGCTAGATGTTCTACTGAGTCCAACATCTCATTGTACTCGGGCATGCTAATCTACTAAAAATTATCCAGTATAGGTTCCACCACGATTTCTAGCATAAGAGGCAGCTCCTGTATAACTTGAGTACGCTTTTCTCACTTATTTATTTTCTCCAACTCCTCTTGGATCTTGACTATCCTCGTCCCCACTTCACTAGAGGAAGTCATGCTTCGTTTCCTTCTTCGGTTCCTTATACTTCGTTCATGCGCATCCTTTATGCTTTCTCCTATAATACCTAAGCTCGCAAGTCAGCAAGGTTCCTCCCTGTTCACAGCCCGAGCCCCCTCCTCTATTTTGGCTAGAGCAGCGTTAATTGTCTCAAATATCGCCTTATTTAGTCGATCTAGGGGGATGTTGACTACCTAATTGGCTAGTGTCAACAACTCTCCCTAAAAATGGATGGCACACGTTGGAAGGGCCATTAAGAATGCCTTGTCTTCGTATTCCATTCCTTCCTCTATTTATGTTCCCCTTTCTTTATATATTTTGAGAGAAAGGGATTTTTCTACTGATGTCCCAAATGATGTGGGCTTGCTTCTAAACCTTTGTGATTATCTAAAGATATTTGACAAAGTAATTAAAGTAATAATTTTGCCAAAAATAGTAAGATTTTTTAGAAATAATAAAAGTGTCTTATAACTTTTGTGCTTTTAAACAATATGGTGTTACTATTTATAGAATATTCTAGTCGTTATAGCCTGTCACTACTGCCCAATCTACTAATAGCTTAACCACCCTTCTATAGATTTGTCACCCAGACTAAGGGAAGGGAGTTGTCAAACTAAGTAGTTGGTTGTTGTCATGGATGATGTTATTACACATCAGTAGTTATTCGTGTTTTCTTTCAATTTCTCTCTCTTTTATCAACATTTCTTCATTTTATTATTTAAAATTTTTTATACTTTATAATATTAAATAATTTTATTTTTATTAATTAAAATACAATAATTTTATAATTTATAAATAAATCCACAGGTGTATAGTGTGTGCAAATTTTATTAGTTATTAAAAAAATACTTGCTCTTGGTGTATACACTATACACATAAAAAATTAAATAACAATAAACAAAATCAACAAAAAATTTAAATGAATTAATGAAAAAACATAAAATAGAAAATGAAAAGATGAGCAAAATAAAAATTAATAAAAGGAAGACATTTTAGACCAAATGACATTTATTCTAAAAGGTTTATGCTTTATAGATAGCATAGTTAAGTTTGCTGTTCTTTTATTTATTTTTATTTTCACAAAATTACTCTTAAAAGAGGACATAATCACAACTTAATGAATAATAATTTTGGTAATTAATACAATCGTGATAAAGTGGATTCATATATTCAGCAAGGGGCAGATATGAATATGGTGACATTAAAACCCTCTAAAGTCTTAATCATAATTGCCTTGTTAGCAAGTAGTCACTCGTAACATCCATGTGAACAAATAAATCAATCTAAAAAATCTTAAATTTAATTGATGTAAATATATAAGTATTACAATGATTATCATTTGAAAATTGATTACATATACTTGTATATTTTAGTATTGATAAATTGCATCTTAAAACGATATAGATGTAATCAATTCCAGGATTTAGCTTTCCCTTTAGCGTATGGAAGAAATCAGGTTTGCAATCCTATATATTCATAATTCATAAATATATGTAATCTACAATCATTGTCCTTATAAGAAAGAATTGTTGTTAAAACCATAATACCGATTTAATTAATAAGGGTTTAGTTAATCCATGCAAGATTTTTGCAGATTAATATAATCTATTCTTTTTTTTCTTTCTGATAAATGCAATCTATTTAGCTTTACAATATTTCACAGAGGAAAAAATCACAAATATTAGTTCAACTCATTTTTTATATCAATTTTTTATAATAAAAATTGTAGAATTTTCATTGCTCAGAAGATATATCATAGATCACATTAATCTGTCCTGTATTGGCGCAACAATATTTTTTTTTTTAAAAGATTCAGCTATTAGTGTCGTGCCCAGACATAATGCATAGTTAATTTCATTATTTTTTACTAGTAAAGTTGCACATTTTATGAGCATGCAAATTGTATATAGAAATTATAAAATATTATATTTTAAATAATAAATATAAAAGTATTTTAAAAAGTATGAGAAAAATTTTCTAAATAAAGGAAGATTAAAAGAATATGGAAATAGAGAAAATTTGAGAGAAACCACAAATAAAAATAATAAGTTGAAAGAAAGAGGAAGAAAAAAATATGAAAAAATAAAAAATTTAAATAAAGGCAATTGTTTAACTTTGCATTGTACAGCTTAAAAGTGTTACTTTTTAGATAATAGAGTATAGATATAGGTTAAAAGTATAAGATATGTCAAAATAAAGAAAGAGAAAAGAAATTGAAAAGAGAGAAAATTTGATAGCATAAATACAAATAAAAGTAAATAATTAGTAGATGAGAAAAATAGAAAAGGATAAAAAAGAATAAGAGAATTTAAAATAAATGATATTTAAAAAATTGTCTATTATACAACTAAAAAGTCTTATTAAAATAATAAAATAGTATATATACATATATTATCAATAATACAACAATTTATCATAAGTGATAAGGACAGACAAGTGAAGGAAGCCCATTAAATAATTGGAAGTAAGAAAAAACTTATGGACAAATGCGTTATGACAACTAAAATTTTGTTAATTAAGTTAGGAAAGAAATATTAATCTGAAAAACCATTCTATGGGAACTTCATTTAATGACTAAAGGTAATTGGTATAAAGAAATAAAATGGGAATGGAATGAATTCATAAATGGAATAAAAATAGAAAAGAAATGAGTTATTATAAAACATCTCATGATTGATATGCAAAATAAAGGATAAAGGATTGGAAAAAATTAATATTCATTTTTAAAAAAGCACATAATTGTGATTTTAGCAAAGATCAAATCTGAATCCTAATTTTTTTCTAATAATAATCTCATTTTAGCATAACAATTGATATACAAAAATATATAATAATGTGTGTAATATATTTTAGTTTGTTGTTATACGTAGGTATGTATGCATATTACAATAAAGTAAACAGTTTATTAATATATAGTCAAATATATATTATTGTATTATGTATGATAAGACCATATAATATATTTGTATAATGAGTATTAAATTAATTAATATTTTTATAATATGGTAACATGTTTAAATTTTAATTGATAAATTATATCATATTTTTATTAAGTTAGTAGAAAAAACTTGACAAAATAGGATTGAAGCTGTTCCTAATTAGGAATAAGTAAGCCTACGTTTTTGGTAAGAATAGCTAATCTTACATTTTTTAGAATGATGATTCCTAATGAAATGATCATTTATAATTTAAAATTATACCAATCACAGTTTGGGAATAAAATTAAGAATGCTCGTTCCATTCTCGTTTTATTTTATCATACTAATTATACAATAAGAAAAAAGGTTTATCATGTGATGGGCACTAGAAACTACATCAAAATTGATTCATGTAATTCAAATAAATTCAATTTATGTAGTTCAATTTAATGACTAAAGCCTACATTACTTATGCTTGGATTTCTAATATTTTAATTAAATTAGATCAATACCCCAACAATTTTGAATCTTATACTATCATTGTATGTATGGTTGAGGTAATGTGTCCAAACATTGTTTTTTTTGTGCCTCTCCCTTTTTCCTCATACATTTTCGTCTTTTCTCACAGTAATTTCAATTTATAAATTCATAAAAATAAAATTTCATTTATTTATACTTGTGTACACAGTTAAGAGAAGCAATTACTTAGATATTTCCTTCTCATATATCCATCACATACTCTTCGCACTGTTAATTTAGGGGCATTCTCTTCTTGCAACAACTTGCCATTTCATTTATTTTTTCTCTTATTATTTGCATAATATTATATTCAAAATTTGATTTATTAACTTAAATAATATTAGAATCTGGTTATTATAATATTGTGTAATGCTTATTTGAATATAAACAACTATATTCCTTTTTACAAGTCATAGTTACAATTAGATAACAAATTAATACATTTGACATTTTACCAGTGTTATTCTTAAAAGAGGCCTTTATATTTGAAACACATGAGATATTTTATTTATTTTTAAGCTTGATTTTAGAAAATTTATATCGCATAAAATAAGTCAATGTAAGATGTTTATTACGAAATGTATTACTTAGAATCTGATTGTGTGTTCTCATTTACCACATACATGATCATTATTTTTTATTTAAGAATTTACAATATATTTGATATTCCTTTCTATTTTCTTCAATAATTTCTGAAAATGAGATCCAACTTTGGCAAATATTATTACTTGGGAGAAAGGGAAAAGTGACAAAGTATGAGACCTCTTCTTATCTACCTAAATAAAGAACCAAAATTTCCCAAATTATCATTAGTTTGCCCAATATGTGTAGTCATCATTTATCTCATTTCTTTGTTTTGTATTTTTTTTCTTCTTGCTTTTCAATTGGGAGGATGGCTAATAAATGTCTTTCTTTGAAAAAGAGGGCACCACCAAAGTCCTTTCAAATTAAATGTCCACTAGTTTTGGCTACGTTGAAAACTTGTCAATGAGAGAAATTAATTGTTGAGTTGATCGTTGACAGGGCACTGCATCATGCCTGCAAAAATGTCCACTAGTTTTGGCTATGTTTTGTTTTTAAATTTTAATATGTAATTTTCTATATTTTTATTTTAAAAATTATATAAATAAATAAAATTTAAAAAATATAATAATTAAACATATATTTTTAAACTACAAAATTTGAAATCTTTTTAGCCCAGCCATAATTTATATATTTTCAATATATTATTTAATAATTTTTTATTAAGATTTTAAATTTAAATTATTCTGTATTTGTTATATATGCAACCAGCAACCATCAAACATTCATTTTCTATATATATTTATAATTAAAATAATGTCCATGTACATATACGGATATATTCATATTTTTTGTACGTCAAAAACGAATTATTAGTGCGTATCATCCACTTAATATAATGGCCATGTTCGGCTCACAATTTTGATAGACTTTTTATTGCATCACAATTTATACAATTTAAACAGAGAATTCAAATTATTCATTTTTTTTCTTGTATTTAAATTCAATTATTATATATTTTTTTAATCAAATCTATATACACACGCGTATGTAAGCATACATTCTCTCGCACACACCTTAACTTAAAAATAATTCTTGTTGTTATATATTATTATTATGTTATATTATATTGTATACTTTTTAATTATATAGATTCAAACAAACAAAATTTTTATTCTCATCTAAATTTTAGTCAGATTTCACGTCTCAATCACACTGTTTGTTTTCCCTTGGTAAAGTATTCCCGTCTCAATCACTGTATTTGATTTTTATAATTAATTAATTATTTTTCAATTACTATATATATTCATAATCAAATCAATAAATATTTCTATAATTTTTTTATTTATATTTAATTTTTTATTCTATAATAATTTATATATTATCACGTAATTCAATTATTATTATATATTAAATATATTCAAAAATAATTTTTTTATCTACTCAAATCTTATAACCCTAACCATTCAAATCACTCAAATTATACTCACAAACAATCAAAGTCAATAAAATCCTTCACCAAGCATCACTTACATAATTTATACGTGCATAAAAACAAACAAATTACAAATTTCAGCCCATCATCTTATATCCCTGTCTTGCTGCAATTTTTTATTTTTTATTTTTTCATTTCAATAAACTCTTTATTTAACATTTCCAAGAATAAAATAGGAAAGCTGTCCACCCAATTAGCCAATAATTGCTGCTCAAAAGATTGGCATTTTTCAAGAAAGATCACTGTAAAAGGCAAAGTAGCCTTTATTTAAACATCGAGAAAGTAAACGCCGTAATCAGCGAATACTCCCATGTCCCAAGTTGACAAAATCTAAAGGCAAAAAACCCACAATTGACGGCCCTCACAAGAAATCATTCCCAAATTACGTCTTCCCAGTCCAGAAGTCATGGCCCATACGAGAACAGTCCAAAAACTTGCGCTTTGTGCTTTGCGTGTATGACCCTCTCCATATGCCAACCATTCATGAGAGAGAGCTTCTCAGGGAAGGGATAAGTTATTGGTAAATCAGAGGGCATTAATGCATATTTTCTATAATGTCTACTAATATGACTTCCTAACTCTGCTTTGTCCTCTCTCTAGAATCCTCTTCAAAAGCCGGCCAAGAACCCTTTTATCTCATGCCTTCATATCTCGTTCTATGCTTTTGATTTTGATGTTTGATTGTTAAGACTTCTGGTTTTGAGTTTTCTGTGAAGAACAGTGGGATTTTGCAGTGGGGCACCGACAACTGCCGCTCTTTTTCAGTTGGACTCAGAATTAAATCTTCTTTTGATTCTTCCATAGGGTTGATTTAGAATTGTTGGTTTGGTTTTGGATTTGATCCAGATTGGTGGGCTTTTGGTAAAGATTCTCTTTAGGTTTCTGGGGTGCAATCCAAATGGTCTTTTTCCATAGCTCAATTCCGGTGGACCAACACATAGTCATGGCCAAGTCTGTGAATTCAAATGGCCCTTACTTGAAACTGAAGCAAATTAATCAGTTTCACAAGAATAAGAGGACTTCCAGCAGTCCCATTCACTTGAACATCCCTGCTTGTGACCAATCTCGCTCTGCTATAATTGATGTGCTCATTTTGATTGCTGTTTTAGGTGCATGTGGGGTTTTGCTGTATCCCTATGCCAAGAGTTTAGGTCACATAACTGTTGAACTTACAGAGGAAGTGGTGGATGTGGTGAGTGAGGAAATTGCCCGTGCCCCTATGGTGTTTGGATGCTTGGGACTTAGCATTTTGTGTGCATCAATGGCGCTTGTGGTGATCATCGTTTATGCAGAACGGAGATGTGGGAAGCAGGGCTGTCGCGGGCTGCGTCAGGCTGCTGAATTCGACATTCAATTACAGACGGAGGAGGGTGTGAGGAAGTCGAATTTTCCAGCCAGAAGTGTACTAAAGAAGGGACTATTTGAATTGCCTCGTGATCACCATAGGGAATTGGAGGCAGAGCTCAAGAAGATGGCGCCGCCTAATGGGAGGGCTGTGCTGGTGTTCCGAGCGAGGTGTGGATGTTCTGTTGGCAAAATGGAGGTTCCGGGGCCAAGAAAATCTCGAAAGTTTAAGAAGTAGTGCCTTTGTGATCTTGATCTTTTCACTTTCCTAAAACTTACTCTACGCTAAACATTATAGATTTGAATAAGCTCATTGGAATAAGTGATCTGAGTGATATGCTACTATACATGGAATGCCTATTTGAAGAATATTGGGTTCCTTTTCACTAGCTTTATTGTTTTAGAATCAATTTTATTATTTCTAACTGCTGAAAAAGGTGTTTATCATCTAATGGGTTTCCTTTGCTTTATGTCTTGATAGATTATGTTTGGAATATGATTCCAACACTATCTATTGAGTTTCGTTGAAACAATGATCTGGCCTTTGTTTTTTAGATTGTAAGTCTTATTTTATCCCGTTAATTTTGAGATCCATATATTATGAGTAAAATTCTTTTTAGTTCAATCTTGAATGCTATGACTGATATTTAATCCAACATTGAGCTAAACCTTATAAATTTGTTGTGCTTGGTTGCTCTTCTGGCCCTTCAATTGCCGTAGTTCCTTGAAATTGTAAAATTGGATCCTGCTGCATCAACACCAGACAACAACCTGCTTCATGAACCCCTGTATACTTGTGGAGCTCCGGGAGACCCTTTTCCGAAACAGATATATATTGCTTCTTACTTGTTTTCTGTTGCTTCAATCTTTGGCCATTTGTGGTTTTGTTAGTTCTGGCTCTGAAGCTTGGAACTCCTTGTATGGAGATAGAAGACTTACGCCTGCATCTTATTAATTAACTGCAGTTGATTTATCTATACTAAATTATTAAGGTAGTAATAAGGCTTTATAGTTATATGATGTAAAATTACATAATTACTTTTATTTTAAATTTTTTATTTCTTATATCATTTTCTTTCTTTATTCTCTTTTAACTTACCATTATAATTTGTGATTTTTCTCAAATTTTCTTTTATTTTAAATTCTTTTTATGTTTTTTTTTATTTTTATTTTATGTTTTTAATCTTTAAATTATTTTGTTTATATGATTTAAAATACAATAATTTTATAATTTATGAATTTGGACACATATAGAGTGCGCTAGTCTCACTAGTTTTATTCTACTCTATTTTATTGTGGTGTGCCGTTAATTAGATGCATTAGGGTTCAGATCTATTTATTATGTGGTTTATTTTCTCTTCCTTTTGATTTCTTTGAGGACCTAGGCTCCTAGCAAATGGCATTCAATGTTAAACCTCGTCGGTATCAAAGCTAGGCTGTGCCTGATTATTAAGAACTATGCCTCCTGACTCAAAGATTTTGCTTGTGATACAGTCTGCCTTCATATTCTTTAGTTTAAATTCAGAGGCTTGGGGGTAGATGCTGTGTTTGTTGATAATAGGTTAGAACTTCTTGTTCTGAGATGCTGGACTCTTTCCATTACATTTTTTTGTCTTGAACATCTTGTATTGTAGGGCCCTGATTAGCCAAGTGATTCTTGTATTAGTGAAACATTTTTGCCATAATCTTTTAAAGGTTTTTTTGGGCACTCAAAGCCACACTTCATTTCGTGTTCTGTGTTATAGTGTTTTCAATCTATTAGTGAACTCAGTGTTGATGAGGAAACATAACAAGAAGCTAGATTGAGAGTTTATTCTGGCTTGGGTTTGGTCGGTTTTTCCTTTGGTCTTTGAAATGTTTGAACAGTTCATACCAAACTAGCAAGCTCTGTGTTGCCGATTATTGTGATTGCTATGTTGATTTTCATGTGAGTTCAAAATCATTCAATCATTCTCGGCTAGTATTGTATGCCGATTCACAGCTTGTGATCCAGAGCTTCTTAGCTTGGATGCTTCTCAGTCTTTGCTGCCATTTTTCCTGCAAACTGATAGATGTTTGGGATGCGTTGTCCAACCATGTTATGGCCATTCTATTGTTCTCTTCCTCCATGAGTCCAAAATTTGAATGATGAGGTTGTCCTTTTCAAGATTTGATGTCATTTTTCAAGATTCACGAATCTTGATTTCATCACACATCAACAAACAAATTTGAACACTCGAATACACAACCTTGTGATTGAAAGGGGTTCGTCCTTGCTAACAAGGCTAGCATGTTGGCTCTTCATCTTCATTTTGTTTACAAGTAAAGACTTCTTATAATCACACACCCACAATCTCATTTAACGCATTCATTCTTATAATAAAAACATCTCACATTCACGACTTCACTTAATACGTGCATCTTATAACGAACATAAATGTTTTTCTATATTTTTATTTGCCGATTATTATTTGCAACTTAAGATAATTTCAATTGTGTATAGAGGTGTTCAATTGATAAAATCAAATCAAATGGTATGTTAAAATCACATACTAAATACTTGATTAGAATTTTCTCGACTCATTTCAATATATTGTCAAAATAATTTTCATCAGTACATTCAATATTTTGATTATTGAATTTTATTTTAAAAAAAAAGAATGAAAGAGAAAATATACAAACTTTATAACTATTCAAATAACAAATACTCCCACTATTTAATACATAAAATAAATCAACAATTCCAATAAAAAAGGAAATGAGGTATTAAAAAAATTTAAAAACGAAAATATTATTAGATAAAGAAAAAAATAAAAATTTTAGTAAAATTTGGTATTCGTTTTGATACGGTACATTGAACTCAAATACTAAATCAAAATTTTGAAATCTTAATTCTCTATTCGATAAATATTAAAATATTAATTTCAATATAGCATGGTTTACTGAACTATAAAGAAGCCTAATTGAGTATGGAATACAAATGACACAATGATTTAAAAAAATATACTCCACGAAAAATTAAATTATTGTGACTTACAAAGTTCAGCTTTATCATAAATTTAGATAAATAATCTTATCAATCACAGTAATGTTTGTATGAAAATTTTGGAGGTAGAAATTTTTGTACAAAAATTTAGAAATAATGCAAAATAAGAGAGGTAAAGAGATTTTGAAAAAAAGTACTATTTTGATAGTTAATATGTTTGGCGTTGTTAATTTGGTAAGCTGTAAATTTGCGACCAACTCTTAAGGCCCGTAAATATTAGCCATCAGATACAGCCTATTAATGGAGCGGCTTACCTATGCCACCAAAACTGTATTCACAAGTTGGGCCAATACTGGGCTGGATAAAGCTGGACCAGTTTAAGCCCAAAACTCAAGATCAAGTCGATCAATTTTTTGACTGTTGTGCCTCGGGCTTGATTATTTATAATTTTCTAGGCTATGTATGGAACCTACGTTCAAACTTAATCATTATTCTTATATACTATCACATCATCAATTATTATTTTATGTTATATATATATATATTGAAATAAAGTATATTATTTATTCCATCAAAATTTTTATTTTAAATATATTACTTATTCTAACACAACATACTCCGTTGGGAACAGTGAAAAACACAATTGAATGACCAAGAAGGAACTTCTGTTTTTCAGGCTCATTCTCAAGTGAACTAGGCTGATTTTTGTTCATAATTTCTTTTATTGCTACGTCAAATTAACATTTCAGAGGCCCAAGATTGAACAGTTCACATCAAACAGCAGAACAACTAATGTAGAATTATGTCACTCAGCTTAAAATTATTTAAATAAAAAAAATTTTGAAAAAAAACTCAAGCTTTTACAGTAACCACATGAAAAGAAAGTTGGATATAGTAAATAAATAAAATGTATTTACAGATGGAAAAGAAAAATAGATTAAATTTGACAACCCCAAGCCCCACGTTACCAAGTTATGGATCTAGCCATGGCATTAGGCTGGTTATCTGTTGCGGAGAGATGGGCCCCTGAGACCCGTTTGTATATAGGATGCATTGTACCTTCTTTGAGCCCAATAGTGAATGTGAAAATCAATAATTAAACAAAATGGTGGATCTGCTCTCCAATTTGATTTGACACGAAATGAAAGTCATCTTTCTATCCAAACTTATGCCTGCCACGGAGACAAGATGAAGTAACGATCGGGAGGCTCGTTACTTCAATTGACATAATAAAAAATTTATTAAAATTACATGGATCGATTCTTGAATACTCGTTATAATAGAATATTTATGAGGGATGTTCTCAAATTTTACACGTGTAATACACGTTCCTTTTATTTCTCCAAATACTTGCTCTATGGACCTCCTTGGCATTAAGCACTTAGAGAATGTACGGACCATCATCTAAGTCTATACGTAGGTTTCCTCTGTTTGTACATCACACATATATCATAAAATATCATGAACTTCATTTCTGTTTTAAAAAACTAATTATTAAAGAAAAGATTGACTCAATTTATAAGCTGATTCACAAAACTTTTTTCGTAATGGATATATGATGGGATCGCACCATGTATGTTTCAAAAACCACCACTCGTTTTCAAATTTGAAGTGCTAAAAGAAATTTTCAATAATGACATGGCTGCTACAATTTGATTTCGTTTTCAATCGTTAGGAAAATTTTACTATGTGTAATCAATCTAATCAAGTTTGACTAGCCATTCAAATTAAACAATTACTCAAATTCAATTTAACTTTTGTTTTATAAAGTTTCAATTTGAACTTAAATTTGAGTTAAATAGTGAGTTTTAATATTTGAATTCTAATTTAATTAGGTTTAAAATATTAATTTAATCGAATTTGAATTGAATAATTTAATATATTAAAACTTTGCATAAACATGGTTTTGGTGAGATCAGGAGACCATTCCGTGTACTTAACATGTCTACTTTTCTCTTTTCTGTGCTTTTTGATGTTGTCCATGAAGAGTGGTTGTAATCAAGATTAGGTCCCTGTTTCAATTTCATTGTTAGTCCTTTTCTTGTACCACCTTTTTGACAATTCCAGTGAAGTTTTTGGACATTTTCAATAACAAGCAATTGTGGATGTCTTCAATCAAATAACCAATGTCTATATATATATATATAAAACAAAAAAATTTAATGTAGTAGTAAAGAAGGGGCTGAATATAAGACCCCACCCTAATCCTTTCGAATTAAAAAAAAAAAAAATCCCTTTTAAAGTCCTCATCAATATGGGCATATTTGTAGTCATCTTCAATAGTGATTTCTTGCTTATTTGTTTGGTTAGAATCATTAATTATACAAACTAATTATAAATGAAGTAGTTTAGACATGATGATGTAATCTGAATTGGGTGATAGATTATTTCTTTTTCCTCTTTAAAGATTAAGAATTTATGAAAAAAATAGGTCGGGGTTGCCCAATGCTATTTTAAGGCAGTACTTGTTATAAAGCCTTGGGAGCAACAACTGATATTACTTTGATTTAGTTTGAATATTTAGTGATATGGACAACATTCTCCACACAAATATTGCAAAGGGTTGTCTCAAAATGTATTCATTCTTATGTAGCTGTCATCTTTGGTTTGCATTTTTTTTTTTCCATATATTTTAATTTCATCAAAATATACACTCTAGACACACGTGAGTCATAGAAAGTAACATGCAAACAAATTCTATCTTTTAGACACTCTCATGTGTTTGCGTATGGTATGTTTGCAATTTTGATTAAAAGAGAAAAATGCGTGTTTAAGTGTAAAGATTTATAAATAGTATAAAAATAAGATAAAAATAATATTTTAAGTAGTAATATATTTGGAGTGTGTGTGTGTGTGTGTATTGATGTGACAAAAATGGATAGAAAAAGTGATCCAAGCGAAGCCTTGGCTAAGAATAATTATCTCGTGTCTAGTTCTTTTCATTCGGTAATAATGTCTCAATATATATACACACACTAAAAAAGTTGTATGCGTGCAAATTTATATATAATTTAGAAAGTTATTGCAATTTAAATAGTAGATGTAAAATTATTTTAAAAAGTATAAGAACTTTTTAGAAAAAGAAAAATCAAAAGATTTGAAAAGAGAGAAAATTTAAGAGAAAGTACAAATAAAAATTATACGATAAAAAACAAAGAAACGTGGATAAAAATAAAAAAAAAATAAAAGTAATTTTGTAATTTTTTATTATGCAACATAAAGTTTTATTTTTTAAAATAAAATAGTACAATTATAGGTTAAAAGTATAAAAAGTAACAAAATAAAAAAAATAAAAGAATTTAGAAAGAGAGAAAATTTGATAGAAAAATCATAACAAAATTATTAGTTAGTAAAAACAGAAATAGAAAAAGACAATAAAAGTAAGAGAATTTAAAATAAAAAATATTTAAGTAATTTTTTGTTGTGTAATTAAAATTTTTTATTAAAATAATAATATAATATAAATTGACATGTGTGTGCGCGCGCGTATCTTTGTGGGGATTAAAAGTGAGTTTTGAGAGCTGGCTATGTTTGGCTCTAAATTTCTCGCCCCGCTCATCTTATTAGAATATGCTTATTTTAAACATGTTACTTAAAAAAATTAAATTTTCTCTAGTTTCATGTTTTCTGCTTTTATATTATTTTAAATATTTTGTATATAAGATACAAAATTTTCAGCCAACAAAATTTTTGAGGGATGCTTAAAATATGTATTACTAATTCTTTTATCTTTTACTGAAAACGAAAAGAAAAAGATAAAGCTAATTTGTCGGTGCCCTCACCTGTTTTCGACCGTTGCTGCAGAAAAAAAATTTAATAATGCTTAACCAATTAACGGTCCTCGTGTCTTTTTTAAGACTTTTTTAACTGTGTAACTTGAAAAATTTTCGCGTTTGTCAAAATATCCATACTTCAAAATAATTCACAGAAATAACTCGTTACCATGAATCATGAAATTGAGCCATCTCCACAATATTGTATCACGAAAATATCATGGAAATGGGCGGAACATAAATTAAATAAAGATTTTAAATCTTATATGTTATAAATTTGAGAATGAATGTATATAATTGCTATTATACATAGAGAATAAATAAAAAAATTAAGGGTACAAATTTAAAAAAATAGAATTTTTATTTTGAAATTAAAATTAATATAAAAAAATAAAATTAATCACCATATAATAATAAAGAAGTTGCATGAGTAAATAATTCAAAAGTAAATACTGTAATGTAAAATTTTGTTGATAAATTTTGTATTGTATAAAAAATGCAATAAATTAAAAGAATTACTTTAAGTTAATTATAAGTATGGTTTGATACTGTTATCTGTTTTAAGCAACTAATATAGGTTTTAATTGTAGTCATATGTATATTGCAAATTTATAATTAATTGTACTTGAATAGTATGTAATAATATTAAATTTTACAAATATGTACAAGTAATGAATAATGCAATATGATAATTTGAAAATAATTCAAACAAACATTTATCCAAATAACTTCTAATAAACATATTAATATATAGTACAACGTAATCTTACATGAATGTTCTATGTCTCTCAGTGTCACGTTTGGGAGCGCATCAATCTCTAGGAGGTCTCAAGTTAGAATCACATTCATATACTATGACGTGTTATTATTTAACGATGCAGTGGATTGTTCTAATGTATCATCTTGTTGCACCTCTTCACGTGGCTGGTAATTACTCCATAGAACAGGTAATGTATAAAAAGTATATTCATAATTCTTTGGTGTCCCAAAGTACTAAATGGGCGTGCAGATACTATCTCTTGAATAGTAAGGAGCCTGCATCACCTGCGGTAAATATAAATTCTTTATGATGGATCTTATAGAGTAGGTATGTAAACATTGTCATGCAGTTGTGGTGCAGTAGTTGTGTAAGAGACCTATGTTGTACTGTAAGTCAAAATAGATGGTCTATCAATGTCTAAAGATATTGCAATACGAAATACAAAACGACGTCCACTACGTTGCTTCACCTAAGACTACTTGTGGACAAACGCATCTCTGCAAATGCAACGTGTGTCGCACGGGTGACATCTACCTTAGTATAGGCATGCAATCTTATGGCCTGCCACACACAACCACGCGATAGAACTTGCGTGCAATGACTGGCATCACCATTCATAAAATACTGCTCAATCTTATGGATCTAAAAATAGATAAGTGTTTCAATACACATTAAATTTTTATTGTCAGATAGGCGTAAGTAGATAATAAATATTATTTGAAATAAAGTACCACGTAATCAGTCTAGAAACAATCTTCGGGTGGAAATCGAAACGCTACAAAGGTAGTTGGTAGAGTTATTGTGTAGCGAGTGATCCGATAATACCAATCAATATACCTACTCACTACTTAGAGCATATGGTTGTGGTGTCTCTGTGTACATACAACCACTGTTAGAGTCCGCCAATAATCCACGTATGCTTGATGATTATCATTCAATCTCCATCAAACCACTCCACGACAATCAATGGTGTGTATACGATCTTCATCAAGTCAAGGAGTAGGTGGAATGCTCTGTACCATCATAACTATCATAGAACTTGCTCTGACCAATGTATCTTCACAATGTCATACAGGATGAGTGGATCCGAGTATGTCCACATATGGTACCCAAATCTTCTTGGCAATGCAGTATACGACTCAAGAGTATATAGCCACCAGTAAACCTACACATTCTTTACAACAAACACCTTATGATGATTATTTTAATTAAACATCATACTAGCAATATGACATAATATATACTCTAATAACAAACCTGTATGTGTGTTTCAGAATTCAAAATCTCTTAAACAATCCATATGTTGTGGCTATCGGTTTTGGTCATTTGTCTCCATGCATAAAACCATCTATATATTTATGAAAAAAAAAAAAGCAAAGGTAAAAGATAAAATTATGCAATCTAGAACAAGTGATTAAAAAATTAATAAAATTATGTCAGGATCATACATGGCACCATATAGCACTACCAGAAGCTATTCATCATTAAGTGGAGTCAGTGAACCTAGGTCAGAATGGTGCCTCACAATTTATAGTAGAAGGTCTTAATATTCGAGACCATGCTTATATTTACATCATTAGCAATGGCACTACCATCACAATCTAAGTCATGTTTAGAAACAAAATCTTATTATGCGAATACAAGGTGTGCAAAACATACTTGTAGAAGAGGTAATAGGCCAGAAATGGACGAGCGCCTTCTCTATCAAGTAACACAGAGATTTTTTTATATGCATGCCAAAACTACATGACCCCAACTGTATTTGTCGATACTATATAGGTTAATAATCAAGTTAAGGTAGGGTAGCCCAACCTAAGTGTTAGATTGGTTATGGAACAAACTACCACCTAATAGTAGTAAAATGAAGTTACAAGCCCACTACTGTATATCTAGTTGTATACTATTTACATGTAACAGGTACAACTCTATATGTTGTACAATCTATGTAAGGGTAAGAGTGTAACCTTTGAAATCCTAATCTTTCAGTACCTAACCTAATGCCCAAATGCAAATCTGCATTTACTGTGCATGTATTAATTGGAGCTCTGTGCCATTGAGTCATCCTTCACCAGTACATACCATATCAATGTCACGTCCTCTAGCATAATGATGGCCTCCCTGAGCACGAAGTGAAATGTGTGTGTCTCTCGACGTCATCTTTCAACTAACGCCGTGATTAAGTAACGATCTAACTGCAACGTACCACACGTATATACGCCGTACAAGCCGATATGGTGAAGGATATGAAGCATTGTAGGGTTCACGTATTCAAAGTGTAGCCAATAGTTATCAATGACCTATGGGGTAAGATATCTATCGAGGGTGGCAACTCAGATGTCCTTCGAGCAATGATTCTCCTATTGTCGCAACATTGAGCTGTTGATCGAACTAAAGTGAGTAGAGATATTTACTGGCATCTTATAATTTTAGTAAAAAACTGTTGTTGGTTTAAAACTATTTTTTTTAATATTTCAAGTAAATTAAATAAAACAAAAATGACAAAAAATATATATCAATCAAATATATTTATTACTAGAAATTAAAATTAAAAAAACTCTTTTTTAATAAAATTTTTCTATGCTGTGTTTTAATATTTATTACTAGAAATCAAAATACCTAAATTTATTGTCTTCCCTATTTCAATAAAATTTTTGTCACACTCACCCATAAGTGAAATAGTGATTAAATCTAATACTGTTGCATAAGAAAAAAATATAAATATATTGAAACATTTATATTAAATAGGAGTTAAATAGGTATTGGATCATTTGTATAACATAACAAAATTACACACATATACATTTTCAACTAAATATCTTTATTTTAGTGATCAACATATTAAAATATAAGGCATCATTATTGGTTATCTAAACTCTTCTACGCGAACTTTTTGCTATTGTACGTCTAAGAGCCTACCTTCCATGTACTTGTCCACATTTCATTTCATTTGTAATGTGAATTGTTTGGTCCCGCCCTTTGTGTCGAACTTGTCAACATGCTATATTGTGCATTAATTGAAATGGTGCAGAGTCTCAATAGTTTTCAAGCCACACTGATTGAAATTCATCATAATAGGTCTCTATCCATGCATTAATTGAGTAATGAGTGCTGACAAGTTCATTCGAGTTAATACAATATCAATTGCACATATGGATGGCATGAGAGTATGAAATTTCACTCGAAATCCATTTGCCACAACTGCACTGTTGCTACATGATACAAACAACATAATTGGTCCTACGGCGCCCACCATAATACGCAGTTTATATGTTAGTGGAAAGCATATGCTTGTCAATCAATTAAAATGTGTACATAATAGATTCCCTCTCTATATCTCGGTATTTGTTTGCAGGCCACGTTAGCCAATTATAACCCTTTGCCTTCATATTTGTTGCCTTTGTGAGTCTACATAAAAACAACCCAATAATACAATCAAATGTAAGTTGAATAATTGAGGTTATTGAAAGCTGCATTACATCTTTCAAAATTCTATTAAGGGACTCTGAAATATTTGTTATGAGAAACCCTCTATACCATCCTCAATCATATAGTAGTGTCCACTTCACTTAGTTAATTGTTAGAAGCCAATTCCATGCACCAAGATTAATTTTGTGTCTTTTCCATGCTCTTATTGAACTTTGGTAGCTCATGCTCAAACCCCGCGTTCCAACATAGGTCTTTTAGAGCTTGGCTCTTAAATGTCTTGCTGAAGTTTGAACAAAGATACCTCAAATAATAGACATGTGTCTTACGTGAATCATGAAAGGTAGAAGCCTTTTCCACAACTATGAGCAAGCCCGCATGACAATCACAGATAAGACAGATGTGCTCTCTATCATGCACAACATAGCGGCTGATCAAATCTAAAAATTAGTGCTATGATTTTGTAATCTCCTCATCCACAATAGTAAAAGCTAATGGCAATATTATGTGGTTTACATCCAATGCATCAGCAATCAATATTTTATGCTTGTACCTTGAATACAAATGATTCTTATCCACACTAATTATGTTGTGATAGTGTTGATATCTATTTAGTCATGGTTTGAAGGCCTAAAGAACATACTCTAATGTGTATTGACTCCATGCACCACTCTCAATGTGACATCACTTTACAATGGTTCTAAAGTTGTACTTTTGTAGGACAATCATATACACGGGTAGCTTCTGAACAAAACTTTCCCACGTGTCACACATCGTTTCAACAACCCAGCTTAAACCATTCCATGTCTTAACATAGTTAACTTCAAACCCATACTTATGCTTTACTGTCTAAAAGATAAATTTGATATCTTATGATGGGGTTTGACGAACCATACCCAGAAGCAATTGAGTTATGGTGTTCTTGTCTAGGTTTCTGTGGTCTATTGACATCATACTCGAGAAGCAAGTGTGTAGACCTTTATATTTTGTAATTTACAAGAAACCTAACTTTAGTTTCAAAATGGCACTTAAACCCCACTTACAGCCTTCTTCATTTTGCTTGCATTTCACTCTCCACAAAACTAATATGCTATTTACCACTTTATATTCACGCTGTGCAACGCTGAATAAGTATTATTTAACAGTGGAAATTATATGATTTTTTTCACTAAAGTTCAAACCCACGAGCAATTCTCCATTATCCTTCTTATACAATCAGCTACATATAATAGGAGGAATATCCTAAGAATCTTGATCGCAGTCACCAGGAATGGTTTGTAAGAACTCAATAAATGGGTATGTAGGTTGTTCCGAACTTAAATCTGACCGTAAATAAGTTTAAGTTGTTTTCCTAACATACCTTTGGCTAATTCATTCTTGTGTCGGTTCTATTGTACTCACATGAGCAAGTTTCATGTCATCATCCTCCTCTATGTCATTATCTAACGATGCATCTGTGGCACCCTAATCTGTTTAAAACTATCGTCATATGCCCTCGACACATCATTATGCAATTCTGTCTTTAGGTCATCCTCCTCGTTCAATATATCATATGTTCCGAAGCCGCTTTGGGACTTTTGTGAACCTCCATTTATACCAAACTTTTTGTGACTTAAGATAGCTTATTCAACTGCTCATTTGTGAGGAACATACGAAAATTATGTTCTACAAAAAGATATGAGGTCTCATCAAACTCCAAATATAGTTCTAAAAAATGTAATCCATTAATAATATTTAAGAAGAAATGTATATTGTTATTGGTGTTCAAGTTAATTACAATAGTTCTGTCATGCCCATATCTATAGCTTAGCACACATGGTGTGTAAACCCTCAATTTAAATCTATTACTATTAATACTATTCAATTGGTACAATCTTGTAAAAAGCTTTATTAAATTCGTGTCACAAGAGATGATATCTAACTCGCGTGACTCGCAGTCATATCTTACAGAATTTACATCTTGCAAAATATTGTCACCCCAATAAAGCATGATTTACACATAATCTCCACCAATCAACATATCTTTATAAAAGCAAATCACAAAAAAAAAAAAATTTATTAATTCCATGAATTATCCAATTATGTGTTTAAACTACTAAACTATTTTATGTGTACTTCAAATTAAATCAAACTATTCCGGAGATAATTTAATTGTTATAAAACTATATATAAAACTTATATATATCTTTAAAATAAATTTCATGTATTCATTATACATACCGTGCTAATTCAACTAAGTTTATTAATAATATTTTCTTAAAGGTAAATTTAATTTTCAAGCTGATTTGATTGTTATAAAATAATATATAATACGTAAATAGATATTTTTTTTATATTAGATTAAAACGTATTTTTAAATTGTTAAAATAAAATACAAGGCATATTTAATTTTTATCAAAAATACACACATGCATATGAAAATTATATAATAAAAAATAAATTTTTGCATACATATTGAAGAATAAAACAACCTACTAAATTATTAATTATACTTTTGTTCAAGTTAAACTATTTAATGGATAATTTAATTGTTATAAAATGATATATAAAACTTACATATATCTTTAAAATAATGCATTCATTATATCTTTAAAATAAACTACATATCAAATATCATACATATCAAATAGTAAAGTAGTTTAGTCAAAATTTAATTAATTCCAATACACATATCAAGCAACAAAAAATACAAAAAAAATTAATTGCGACAATCAACTAAAATTTTAAATTAATTCAAGAATATTTTCTCACAAAAGCAATATATTCACATATTCGACGTGTATAAATATAACAATATTTCTATATATACCAAAAAGTATATACACATAATGAACAAATATGTCTGTATATTATATAACAAAAGTTGGCCTTATATTTCAAGACCGCCAACTGCTACCTCTTCACATTCAAACTTTATAAATTTATTATACTCTAACATATAATATATAATATGTAAATAAATATTTAAAATAAATTCTAATTATTTGTTATATATTTGATTAAATATATTTTAAAATTATTAAAATAAATTACAAAGTATGTATAACTTTTATAAATTATACATATTTAACATATCAAACTGTCAAATATAAAACAAATTGTTGATTAATTCAAATACCAGATAGAAATAATAAAGTCAAATTATTAAATTATTAAATTAATTCAAACACATTTCTTCATTAAAACAGCATACTTACATATTAAGGATGTACAAATATAACAACATTTCTAAAAATATTAAAAATATAAACATATAATAAAAAAAATTTGAAATTATATTATACAACAAAATTTAAATACATACTTTAGAATATAAATCTAAAATTTTCAAAGTTGTAAACCAAACACGACCTTAAATAAAATTTGAAAAAGTAAATTTAATTTCAAACCAAGCGTTTCCTCTAAACTAATTTTAAAATTTAAATTGATATCAAATCAAATATAACTTAAAACAGTAAATTTAATCAATTAGATGATAATTTATTTTAACTAAATATAATTTTAAATCACAAGATAATTAAACGGATCTAAAATTAATCTTAAACATTTAAATAACTAAACATTTATCTTTAATTTACTAAACACAAAATTAGTGTATAATTTTTTTTTTCAAATAATATCCAAACATATGTATACCAAACACAATCTTAAACATATAATCTAAAAATATATATAAATTGATGGATCTTACTATAAAAAATTAAATATAAATTTTTAAATATAAATTTACTGAAATATAAAAATAAAAAAATACAGTAAATACAAGAAGAAAGCTGACCGAATTGTTGCTACAAAGTGAAGAAAGCCGACCGAATTATTGCTGCAGATGGTGAGTTCGATCGGATGAAGATGATGCTGTGCAGAGGACGGAGCAATGAGATGAACAAGGAGTAAGAAGACGAAGAAGATTGATGGACTATTTGAGCAAGAAGAAGAATATAATCAGTCAAAAAAAGCAATAAATGCTGACAGATTCTGCCATTTTCTTGATACTTATCACGAAATTTATTTTTTTAAAAATTGATTTCTGTAATTTTGAATTATGTAAATCAATATTATCAAGGTAATTTTGTAATTCACAACCACAGAAATATAATTTTTAAAATTTTAAACTAATTTTGTGATTTATTGGGTCAATTCCATAACTCTTTACAAAATAGGAGCATTTTGAAAAACAGAAAAAAAAAAAAAGTTAAAAAACCCCTTCTTTTTATATCTCAATCACATTTGCTAACTCGAAAATTACTAATCAATCACTCTTAATTAGTTAAGTACAATCAATCAATAATCTCCGTTTCCCTGAGTCCGGACCAGAAAACGACATACAAAACGCAGTGCCCGTTTCGAGGCCTGAGGGATGCATTCGTACACGTGTCTGATTTTTAAGGTTGGTTAGATAAGTTGATTAATGAGTAAACGGCCGGTTTTCCATGCGTTAAGCTACAAACAACCCTACGTCGGATCTCCGAAGGTTGTAGCAGACTCTTCTTTTGTACACTCCTGCGGGGGATAAACAGCGCTTTCACGTTATGTAGAGATCGCGTGTTTACTCGATGCGCCTTTAAGAATTGTGGTCTCGTAGTGAAAAGATGCATTTGCTAAACCCTGATTGAGGGTTTTTTTTTTTTTTTTTTGTGTCCTTTTACAATATTAGATATCAAGACTTTAGTCTTGAATTGCAGGAAAATGTGAGATGAGAATTGAAGAGGTGAAATATTTAACCTTTGATATTTACAATATTGTGATTGAGTGTTATTATTATTTCAAACCAGTCATGGAGCATATTCAATACACGTGCATGTAAATGAAATAATAATATTTTATAAATATGAACTTTCTTTTAAGAAAAAGGAAAAGGTTTTGAAAAATTATAATTGAGAGAAGAAAGCAAAATAAATGAAAATAGAGGAGATACTGAAAAAATTAACGATTTTAAAATTACATTTCCTTCAATTAAAATTACATTTTTACCTTAATATAATATAAATATATATACATGAAAAATATTTGATAAATTCTACTTTTGCATGAATAAATCGTGTCAATTTTTTGAATTATTTAATTATTTTTATTTCTCCTTAGTAATTTTAAAGAGAAGAGACAATTCATGGTAGAAAAAAGGGAAAAAAAATATGTTAGACAATATATTGCAATGTGTATTTTGTCAAAATAAATATTATTAATAAATCAAATTATTCAACTTCAATTTAATTAAACGTAAAATTGTATTTCCTCCATATCAAATTTAAATTCGAACTTAAAGAAAATTTTTGAACTTCAACATTGCTACTTGACACAAGATCAATTTCAATTCTCCTTTTGCAAAATTAAATAATATTAAAATTAAATAATTATCAAAGACGAATTGTAAGTTAAATTTAAAACAAGCTTTAGGCCGATCATATACTTGATCTAAAATGGTTATAAATGCTAACTTTTTTTTTTTAAATTCTTCCATCAATTCAAAAATCTAAAAACATAAAAATAAACATTAGGGTATAGGCAATAGAGAGGGTAATGAATTTTGACCGGATAGTTGTGATTCTTGAAGAGAAATAAATTGAGTTTGGGTGTAGTTGTCCGAGACAGGCAACATTGACCAATTAAGGTGACAGCTTCAGTAAATGCACCGCACCTGCCCTTTCACTTTACTCGATTTATTTCGGTCTGTTGCGACAACGAATTACTGTTTCTGTACCTCTTTTTTATTTAGTTTTTATTTTCACTTATTTTTTGGGTAATTTAATGAACATAATGTAGACCCACACTTTTGTTCTTAAACCTCTACAAAAAGAATTCATCCTTTAGCCCACATTTTAAATGGTACACGTCAGAAAATAATAAATAAAGCAAGCTTGTCAAATTGAAGATGAAAAATGAAATCTTTTATGCTTTATTTAGATAGTGTTCTGCTAAAATATAAGCTTATAAGATCATTTAATCCACGTGATATTTTTAAAACCTATAAATTTATACATTTTATTTTAAAAATAAATCAATAATGTATTTAAATTTAGAATAAAAATAATAAAATTATTTTATAAGATTTTATTATAATTTATAATTATAATTCATATAATTTTTATTAGTATAATAATAATAAAATAATAAATGGTATTGGTATAACATAGTTGTAAATATCTGTGCTTTCTTATTAATATATAAAATAAAATAACTTAAAAGAAGTTTAAAAATAAGATGACAAATACTAATTTTTTAAAAAGTATTTATAAGTTTAAATACTTTAATTTTTTTAGCGTATAGATTATTCTGTTTAAAAATTTACCAAAAGTTTTCGAGTATTTTATAATAAATATATCTATTGAATATTATGTCAAATGGTAAGTTGGCCCTGATCTGAAATGAAAAAGGTTGTAAGCTCTCTCAAAAACTGTCAAGTTCAGTCACTATATTCTATTCAATTTCTGTTGGCATGTGATTAATGAATCACATAATTTAGTTGTACAATAGGCAGAGGCATGTATTTGTTATTGAAATATACATTATAAAGAAACAATCAATCCCATAATGTAATTAATTCGTTGATCTAATTTAATCAAATCTCAACCGAAGGTTCAAATAAATAAGTGCCTAATAAGGACAACCTCAAAACCAACAAGATTTTATCGTCTTCAGACATCATTAATATAATCATCTCCCAGACAGCCCTTTCTCTGTCTCCTAGCCACTCTCTGTCTTCTCTCTGAAAACCCTAAACACACCAATCAATTCTAATCACCCGAAGGAAACGAAAATCTTCCTCAAGCCCTTGGATGTTATTTCTTCCGCCATGGACGCAACCAATTCCAAAGTCAAAACCCCAGAGGCCGAGACGGAGACCCCAACCAGAATCCACGTCGCCAAAGCGACGCCGTTCGGAAACGGCGCCGCTGAGCGCCATCCCGTTGTCGTTACCTACAAGGAATGCATGAAAAATCACGCCGCCACCATCGGCGGCCAAGCCGTCGACGGCTGCGGCGAGTTCATGCCCTCAGCCGCCTTCAACCCAGCCGACCCCACCTCGCTGAAATGCGCCGCCTGCGGATGCCACCGCAACTTCCACCGCCTCGAGCCGGAGGAGCGGCTCGTCCCTGCGCCGCTGAGCGCCCCTCCGGCTCTCGAGTACCGGCCTTACCACCGCCACCACCCTCCTCCGCCTCCCCATCGCGACGACAGCGGTAGCAGCCCGAATAATTCGCCATCGCCTCCGCCGATCTCGTCGTCGTACTACCCCTCGGCGCCGCACATGCTGCTGGCACTCAGCCACGGCCCGCCGGGCCCAGCGACGGACAGTAACACGCCAATTTCCGCCACCATTAACACAGGTTTAAAGCCTCTGTCAGCCTCCAACAGCCGGAAGCGCTCCCGCACGAGGTTCACGCAGTATCAGAAGGAGCAAATGCTGGAACTCGCCGAGAGGGTCGGGTGGAAAATGCTGAAGCGAGACGAGGACATAATTAATGAATTTTGCAGTGATATTGGAGTGGATAGAGGGGTTTTCAAAGTCTGGATGCATAACAACAAGAACACCTTTGGTAAGAAGGATCAACCACAGCCCCACTTTTCTAACGGTGGTATAATTGCTATCGCCACTCCACCGGCAGCCGCTGCTAACAGCAACGGAGTCAAACAAAATGTTAATGGTCAAGAGTTGAGATTGAGCCAATACGATAACGGAAGTGCTGATCATAATCTCGGTACTAATGGGTCGACTTCTTCGTCTTGATCTCTGTGATAGAATTATGGGTTAAAATAAAATTTTAGGTTAGCGAAGTGAGGTTGCAGCAATTTGTTGGTTAATTTCTGAGTTTTGGTCATCTTCTCTTGATCTTGTTTTTAGCAGCTGTTAATGAAACTAGTCATGATGAAATTCTGGGGTTCAAAAAATGACCATCAAGATTGGAAATAGTTTTAGTTTTGTTTGGATGTAAATTTTACTCGGGGAAAAATTGGGGCTAAGTTCAGGAATAGTGTAAAATATTTAAAAATGCAATAACAAGAGTTATTTAAATGGAAATGTAATGAATAATATGTGTGGAAGTAAGTATTTTGACAGATGAAATATCTTGATAAATTTACATCCAAACATAGCCTCTGATTATTTGTTCACTTGGCATGCATGAAATGATATTTTATTTTTTAAATATAGTGTAAAGAAACAGAGGTGGTGGTTTGTCTGAGATGAAGCAGCAAGAAGTGGTGGTGTTACATGGATTGGTGCTGGCACTTGTAATAATTTATCACATCTTCTGCAGCTAAGCTGATACTTTGTTCTTTATCTGGGCCAAAAGAATAGGAAAACAAGATCTATCATCCAGTTTTTAATGTTTTTTTAATGTTCTCAAGTGCCTAATTTAATGTGCTTTAGATGTCATCTACTCACTCCCCTCTCTCAGTCTCTCCGAACTGCTTTTGCTTTTGCTGCACACATGATGTTTGTTCTCTTATCTTTTGAAGTGATCCAAGGCTTTGTTTGGATGCATATTACGGGGCGGTGAGATGGTGCAGAATTTTAAGAATTGTAAGATTGAAAAAAAATGATAAAAAAATATTTATTTTCTTAATAATATGGTTGGAAGTTTAAAATAAAATAATCCCTGCATCCAATCATAGCCCAAGGCTTTGTGCCTATGATTAAGACATGTTTGGTGGGCTTAATTTGGTAATAAAGCTATGGATTAGCCGAGGCTGAGGCCGCATAATTGCCAAGTTAGCTAATAATCAAACCTGAGGCGTGGTGAATTTACTTTCCTTTTACAGGAAGTAGAAATAATTATTGGAGAGGGGTGACGAAAGGGACGAGCGTATGTGTGTATACTGGTGTCTTGTCCATCACTTCATAGCTTTTTCTTTGGACGAGTGATTGGTTGTCAGTAGTCTTGTTTTCTTGGAGGGGTGCATGCCACATGAGAAGAAGATGGGTCTTCAAATTCACTCAACCGAAGGCGTGGGTCAAGATTTGTCATAAATTGAGGGACTGTGTTAGCTGGATTTTTTCTGATGACGGTTCTGTGCCAGCCTTAACGTACGCGTCATTATTAACTGCAAATTCATAGTGGCTGTCTCGACTTGAAACCTATCGTTGTTTCTTAGGATATTGGAAACCATGATAGAAACCCAGTCGAAGACAAGACCAGTATTCGGTTATAATTGGAATTAAAATTGAACATAATGTTTAAGGACGATTTAAACAGGAGTGTGAATAAATATTTGAATTTGATTAAATTGAAACATATTTTTCAGTCTAATCAAGTTTGTACTCAAACTTTAATGATTTTTACTTTGATCTAAATTCTGTGTTTAGGTCGTATTTTACAAATTTGAGAAGGACAATTTAAATAATTATTGAGTTTAATTCAAATTCTATGGAATATGTAAGAAAGTTTAATTCTATATGTAAGAAAAGTAAGAATATGTGAATCATTTCGACTCATCAACGTGCTTGGCTTCTAAGATGTCAAATTCTATGGAATTTGTAAGAAAGTTTAATTCTGTATGTAAGAAAAGTAAGAATATGTTAATCATTTCAGTAATCTTATGAGATCTAAAGTGGCACATGTTGTGGCAATGGGAACCCACATAGTGTTTAGGTTTTTCAAAACAGGAGAAGTGAAGGTGAAATGTTATATTTGAAGATAATAATAATTGATTTTGAGACGGGGGGGGGGGGGGGGGCAAATGTATTTAAAAAAAGACCAAATATGAAAGGGGTATGGCCAAAGCGGGGCATATGACAAATTGACAGCGGCACTTAGTAACTTGTAAGGGCTTCTTTCATGTCTTCATGTCTAAAATTCACCCTCATCCTTAATTAGGGTTTGGATAGTTGAGAACATTGGAGATAGGAATACTTTTATTTTATTATATTTTTTGTAGACAAGAGTTTGGAATACTTTTATCCGAATGTGGACAAATTCTTCAATACCTATATTGTATTATAAAATATGAGACCCTTGAAGTCACAATTTTTTTTATTATTTTATAGATTTTTTAAAAATGCGATCTATATTTATTTATACTCTGTTGTCGACTGTCGACACATGATAGTAACTATCTTTTCATCATGAAATACGATTTCAAATATGTCGTTAGTAATTTCTTTTAGTCATTTTAATTTTTTTCAAGTTATTTTTATTTTAATCAACAAATATATAATACGTCCAAACAAATATTTTTTCTCATCAACTAACTTTCATTTTTTATGCATTGATTTTTACGCCTTGTCATTTCCTTTTTTATGATTTTTTCTTACTCAAACTACGCATGCATATGAATAAACTATATACAAAAAATATTTCATAATAAAACCATAACAATTTCCCATTTTATATACAGTACCATGATATTTTTTATATTATCATTAAAATTAAGTAAAATAAATTTAATATTTATGTAGTATATACCATTAAATTGTTTATAATTTTTAATGTTTAAAAAATTATTTTGACGCGCATATAAAGTGTGTAGAATTGCTAGCTCTAACAATTCAGCCCTGCGTTTTTTGTTTTTTTAAACACGCAAAAAGCAAGATTAAGGATGTCATCAAAGAAAAGGAAGAAAATAGAAATATGTCGTGAGGAAATAACAAAAATTATATACTATTCACAATACATATAACGCTGAAGTGCCAAAACAATTGAAATAAACTCAAATTTGTATATTTCTTTAATTCAGATATATACGTTTTATTGAAAATATTTCGGCTTGTTATGTCTTGAAATAATCAAATTTTATTCCACACACACATATATATATATACACTATCATATTATTACTAAAATTTATTTAATCTTTTAATAATTTTCTTAAAATGCCATTCGTAGCTAATTTAATTCGTGTTAAGTTTAGTTCATAACCAATTTAATGGACACACTATTATATACAGTGTGAATGATTCATACAAACTAATGCTTAGCCTTTAATGTTAAGTTATCAAATTATCTTTATTTTCTTTATTTTTTTTGTCTCATTTTAATCTTTTTAAACTTATTTTCTCTTTTCACTCAATAAAAAGTTATTTATTTTTCTTTTTTACTTACTCTCACATCTATTTTGTCTCTCTTTTATAAAATCTTAAACATAATTTTAATTATATCATCAAAATAATAAATATAATAATTTTATTTTTAATTATTATAAATAAAGTTAATGAATTTTCTTTATATATATACACGCACAAAGAGTGTGCAGATTTTACTGGTGTACATTGTTTGAACTTTGAAACTATTACAGTGGACTTCTCAACCTCTTAATCGAACAAGCCTTTGGCAATTATTAAAGTTTAGCATGTAGAAAAATCTTTTGAGTTAAAAGTATCAAATAGATAACTTCTGAATAATGGTTATTTCGAATCCGAATCTCATCTCATCTAAATTTTGTACTCAAATTCATGGGTTCACTTGATCAAATGACAGACGGGATATTATTACACGTACTTGGTAATTTCTTGAATGCAACAATTAACACATCATTAAATTGAATACTTATCAGTAAGAATCAAAGAAGGATAGGTAATGACACAGAAAAAGATAAATTTTTGTAATTAAGAAAATTGTTTGAAGCAAGGGGTCGCGCATGGAAGCTTTGCCTGATTTTCTGATACAACGGGCCCGCCAGCAACCATTTTGATTATTATTATTATATCTTTGGCAAATTCTGAAATGGACCCTTGTAATAAATTAAAGTTAAAATATATTGTTAGTGTTTAATATGCTTTTGCATGTCTACCTTGGCTGCCTCATTGTCATGGTGTCTGATCAATCGTTTTCTAATTAATATTAATAAAGGCAGAATTTTTTGTACTGTTTTTTCTAGCCTTTCTGGGTTTAATGATAAAAATGAAGGTTTTAAATTTTGATAGGAATAATTCTTGAAAAAAAAAATCCTATTTCTATTATTTAAAATAAATTCATTAGCCAAATTAATATGCTTATAATTTAGCTACTAACTTGTGACCTTTTTAAAATTGGCATAAAAGGACCGCCGTTTAGGGAATGGGAAATTACGTGCCGACTTCTTCAAACTAATAACTCTCTTAATAGTTGAAAATTGACAAAGTTGAAGTACAGGCAATAGTTAAAGGTCAGAGAAAAACGCTCATTCTTCTCCAATATTAATTGCTATAAGAAATTCAAATCAGTGTGTAGTTAACATGTCTTCCTCTTTAGCTTTCAGTGACTGTCTCACTCATCCAAAATTTCAAATATATAATTGTCAAACTTCATATCAATCAAGGTCTGGATTAGTCTTCAAAGCATAGTTAGAGCAATGACTACTTCAATTGGTGGGGTGGAGTGTGACTTGTCGTGTCAACTTGAGGAATTTTTGTGTCCATTCCTGTGGACGATTGATAGTCTTGTCGACACTTGCATCATTTAAATTATTAAATATATTCTTGTGAAGCTTAACCAAAAAGAAAAAAAGATAAGACTACATTAATTGAATTTGTTAAGAATAAGGCAGTTAGGGTTTGTGACATGGTTAACTTGTCTTATAGAGGATTCAATGATCTATATTACATGTCTTGTAAATGATAAAAATATATTTAAAAAACATTTTTAGTTAAATATTATTAGTCAATGGATGTCTAATTAATGAATCGAGTTTGGTTCCATGCTTGGTTACCACTTCAATACAAGTTTGTCTAATGTCCAACCACACCCTTTTAATATGTTCATATTACCTCTCATTGCAAATCAAAACTACAAACAACGAAAATAATAATAGCTGTTAGTTTTGGCACAGTATGTGTGTGCTTTGATTAATATAATACAAAGTTAATAAATAATTATTTAATTTATTTTATTTGTAGTATTTATTAATTTATTTAAATATTTATCTCATACTTATGCAAAAATATTATAATAAGAAAAAATAAAAAGAAAAAATAAAAATAATAACAAAAAATGATAACTTTGTCAATGTAAAAGCGAAACTCTTAATATATAAAATAGAAAGATAAATTAAATTTATATAATATAAAATTAAAAACCATTATTTAATTTATTTTATGTGTAGTATGTATTTGTTATTTAAATATTTATTTTATACTCAAACAAAAAATATTATAATTATAAAATGAAATAAAAAGAAAAAATAATGATAAAAATGATAACATTGTCATTATCAAGTTAGAGGGACCATACGTAAATTTTTTATATAATTATGTAAGGATCAGACTCTTAATATATAACAAATAGTAGTGGCAAACTAAATGTGCACGCAAGTTTTTATTGTTACTATAATGTTTTATTTGTTGTATTAATCATAATAAAAAAATACTAATTTGAAATTACAACATGTGAAAATTTAAATAAAAAGGATAGAAAGGATGAATTGAAAGTTAAGAAATACACAAGAGAAAAAAAAAAAAAAGAGTTATCTTAAATAAAATAGATAAAGAAAGAAAAATATAAAAAAATAATTGAGTTTATTATAGTAATTTAACGTTATTCAAGCAAAATAATGTCTCTTGTCTTAATAAATAGCATAAAATATAAAATAGATAAAAGAATTAAAAATAAAAAATAGAATAAATTAAAATTAAGAAACAGGTGAATAAATGAAAATTGAGAGAATAGAGAAGAGTTAATATGTAAAGAATTAAAGATATTTAAATAATTTCATATTGAGAAACCAAATTTCCCTACTGACTCAATATAGTATAGATATAGAATATAGAACGATAAAAGCATAAATAAAAACCCAAATTTGCCCTTTGTCAAGAATTAATAGTTACCAATCAAGATTGGTCTTTTCATCTTATCCACCCAAATAGGGCTCCAAATTTGCAAGTGATATGACCGATGACCCTAGCAATATTTTTAGTTACAGAATACACACACACACACACACACATGAGTATATAGATATATATAGAAAAGAATTATTACAGTTTATTTGGTTTATGAATCATTTTGCCTGTGGTCAGTAAAGAAAATACCGGAAAGAGGAGATAGAAAAGAAAATCTATTTTTGTTTGGAAAAACCATTGGTTCTCAAAAAAATGAGAAGAAAATGAAAAACTCAAATAAAAATACATGAATCCCCGTTACAAATTTACTACAATCCTGTGGCTTTTAGTTGTATATTGGACAAAAGACATGGATTGATGATACGAGGTTGAGTCCAAATGATCATCATTCCTGTCACGACTAAAGTTTCAAGTTTGTGAAATCTCCTGGGTTTTGAGCAATGACCTTCTTTAATTTAACCTCACAAAATGGAGATTAAAAAATACTGAGGAGATCTCCAATAGGGGTCGGAAATCATGTGCAACCCCATTATTTAGCAGAAAATGTTCATTATATTTATAATACAAATAAGGTATAAAAACAATGAAAACAAAAAAAGAGTAAGCGAATATCAGTATATTGAAAAAATGAAAGCTAAACTCTTTTTGAAATGGTGGAAAATTTACACGAGTGAGGTGTTAAAACGGTAATAGATTAAACTAACGTGTGGGAAGTTAGGAATGTTGCTGGAGTTCATTTATTTACTAAATATAAATAAGAATATTTTTGTAATTAGATTCCAACAGAAATAGATGTACGACACACCTTAGGTTTTGTGTCGTGTCATGTCTTTGTCCAGAGAACTACACCTAAAGCACACTTGGGGTTTATTTATTTATTATTACGATTATTTCTTTTTTGCTCATGAGTTCATTTTTCTTGAATTGGATTATGTTCTGATCCTGCAGAAATTTTAAGGTTACTCCACCTATGAGGGGTTTTTTGATGGTTTTTTTTTTGAAGGAATTGTTTTGTGGTTAGAAATGAAAGCAATGTTTAATATCACTTAAAACTTAGGCATTGTGTTTAATGAAATTGTGTTCAATTTTCCTTTTGTCTCCCCATAATTTTTCAGTTTTGATTGCCATTTCTGATTTTTGAAGCATATCTTTTATTTATCATGTGTCTTCAAATAACCGCACAGCCAGCCACATGGCGTTGCCATGCATGATGTTTCATTCCAAACAAAATGATGACTGTCCCTCTAAATGGAAAAAAAAAAGGGAAAAAGGAAATGTATATTTAACTAACCATTGAAGATAAATGAAAGAAACTCATCTCATTTGTATTACGTTGCATAGCGTTGGACTCAGCTGTTCTGAGTGCCCAGTGCCCGTTAAGGAAAATACTAAAAAGCCCACAGGCTTGAGGACGGACGGCCCAAAACGAGGATGCGAGATCCGTAGGAATTACAAATGGACTATATTCACTCGTTGGGATTACTTTGAACTATGTTCGTCTTAAATGATTAGATTAAATAACTTATTTTATAAATTTTAGTCACATATTCTTTACAATAGATAAACGTTCTTAGTTAATATTAAACTCATTATAAAAGAATTAAAATAAAGGATAATTAATCTTATACATCAAATGTAATAAAATAATTGTTCTAAATAATTTCAATGAGTTCTAATTTTATTCTTAAAAGTGAACATGCGCTTGGAGGATTATTTTATCACATACATAAATTTAGTTAGTTTATGCTAGATTTTTATTTTATTTTTAATCATGGACCTTTATTCATCATAAAGAATATGTAATTAGATTTAATAAAATAATTTATATAACTTAGTTACTTAGATGGTGTTTGGTAAGAGGGTTTTGGAGTTAGAAATTGGAATTTATCCCATGATTGGTGTTTAGATTATTTGTATCGGAATTTGAATTTGGGAATCGTACTTGAAAATTTGGGATTCATCAATGTCTAATTAGATAGAGGGTTTTAGACAAAATTTAAATTTAATTCCTTTATAGTTTATTTAAATTATTTAAGTCATACCAATTTGATAAATATATAAATATAAGCATACTATATAACTAAAGATGGGTCCTACTTTTTGCCTATTCAATTGCAAAATTACTAAATTAGTCATTTTTTTAAGAATTCATTTTTCACTTCCATTTATTGTATTTTGTTATTTTTTTTTCATTTTCTCCTTCTACCTTATGTTTGGCTTATTAAACAATCATTACTTAATTTTTATTTTTTATTTTTCCTCCATCTTTTAATATATTTTATTTTTTATTTTTTTATCCTCCTTTTAACTTTTTTTCATCTTTCTTTTAAATTTTATTTTAAAGATTTTTCATATAGATAATTTATACGATTAAATTATGCTTGAGGGCATTAAACAAACCAAATTTTTTTGCTTTTATATTAATGTATAGCTTTTAATTCTCATTGATATTTTATTTTTATTTCAACTCCTTTTTATATTTATTTTTTACTTTACGGATATTATTTAATTTAGAGTAATTTTTATTTTTATTATTTAAAAAATTAAAAAATTAAGAACTTTATAATATATTATAATTAATAAAAATATAAAATTTGTAAATAAACTACACATGCGAAATTTAGTTTCAATTATCTACTTTTTTTAACTTTATTCAATTTTTAAATAAGAACTTGATATATATTATAATTAATAAACATATAAAATCTGTAAATAAATTACACATGCAAAGTTTAATTTCAATTATCTACTTTTTAACTTTATTCAATTCAAGGTAAATATAAAGTTTAATTTCAATTATCTACTTTTTAACTTTATTCAATTTAAGATTAATATTAACAATTCTTTATTTTACATTCTTAAAGAACTAACGAACCAAACATCTACTATAGTAATAATACTCATTCCACATATTGAATCAAACATATGTGTTGTAAGGAATAATTTTATTTCAAGCCCCGGAGATAGTAGTAGTAGCAGTACTACTACTACTAATCATAATAATCATGTATGCATTGAATTTTTTCATTTCTAGGAAACAAGAATTAAAATTCACACCATTGTAACAGTTATAGGATTGGAGCAAATTTGAAATATATTCATGTAATAATACACATCAAATTTTTTCGTATAAAGTAAAGTTAATATATCAGAAAAGTAAAGCTGATTTATATACTCAGAAAATGTAATCGTGAAAATGTTATACAATAAAATAATTTGTTTTTATATCAATACGAATAATAAGCAATGACTTTAATAGTATTACTTGACACCCTGTCACTCATGAGAAAAACGAAGATTAAAACATTTAAATTGAAAAAAAAATATTTCAAAGCTAAGTATTATTGAAAAATGATAACATCAGCCTTTAGAAAAAGCAAACCTGTGAAGTTTATATTATTTAATATTTATTATTGTTATTTGGAAAGACTAAAGAGCATATATCCATGCACGGACGCGTGTATGTTATTCATAGGAGAAAGTAAATTCATTTACAAATAATTATACTAATATAATTTTTTTTATTTAAAATACAAATTTTCTATCCTAATGAAGCAATGGGCTTCACAACAAAATCTTTTCCCATTTTTCTTTGGGCTTTAATTGGACACTCACACACAAAAGTATACATACTGAGAATTCAGAGCCTGAATCCAATGGAGCTTTGGATATCACAACTACAAAATTTTAGTTAGCATTCTATGCATTGAGTATGACGCATTTCATAGTTTTTTCTAAAATGGTATGTTAAAATTTATAAATTGAGTGACAAAATAATTAAACTGAATGTCACTAGTTGCAGATATTTCCTGCAAGGGCCCCTAAAAAAATATTAAGGAATTGATTTTAGTGTTTGGGTGAACACATGTGTGTTTTTGGCTTTATAAGAATTCAGGTAAGACTACACATCAACAAACTTTTCCTGTTTATGTTTAATAGTTGCATTGTTACACAGGCATCCGCTATATAGAAAATTTGGGATAAAAAAATATATATGTATATTGCCTTAGGGTCCCAAAACCCATGTGAGCTTATCAATTTTCACTGGTCTCAAGATGGATATATATCAACAACTTCAAGGAAATTAATCTCAAAATTGAGATGTATGTTTTGACTGAATCGTATTGGATATACTAATGAATTAATATTGTATGCTTAAAAAAATATTATAGAATTTATAACGTGTTGCATGGCTTTACAGGCAGGGAGAAGATTAAATCATTAAAAACACTTCACATGTTAGCATTTAAGACAATCTCGCAGATTTCCAACGCCATTCTGCTTTCCAGACCACACACTTATTTTCCACATTTTTTGCTTAATCAAAAGCCACTGTTCCTTACCAAATTACATGTTCTCTCCATCCTTCATGTTCTCCGACAGCAAACAATTGTATAGGCACACACTAGAAATAATAGCACCTTCATTTTGCGTGCAATTTTTTTGTTTTATAAAATTTTCATCATAAATATTATAACAAAAATAAAATTATTTTAAAATTAAGAGTTTCTGAAAAATAAAAAATAGGAGTGAATTGAAAGACATGATAAATATGAAAAAAAGGTATAGAGTTATATTAAAATATAATAGAAAAATGATAAAGTATTAAAACAAGGTTATTGTAGTTATTTAATAATGTGCAACCTAATTTACACCTTGAACCTTAATATATAAACATAAATATAGATTTGGAAGAGGAATTGTTGAGGCTTGTGAGATAGATTTTTAGGTTTTTTCTTTATAAGACATTAAGTGAAAATTTTGAAGGGTATTTTAGGAATTATATTAAATGACCAAATAGAGTGTCTCCAAGTCTAAATTGTGTGCGTGCCCGTGTATAAGCATATCTATATATATATATATATATAGGTGGGGGTGGGGGGTGTGGACAAAGTAGACACGTTTCTATCCCTTTTCCATTTTTCTTTGAAATAAAGTCATTTTCTTTTATTGATTTTTTTGCTATCATTTTTTCACAAGATTATTTTGCTGTTTGTTTTTTGACTTTCCAATTCCAAAAAATGGTTTTCGAGTAAGTTGTAGTTTTCAACTTGTTATGGCCAATCTATGAACCCCATTTGACCATTTGCAAACTATTTTGATGAAATTTTAAACGGATGAGATAAGGAAACAGAGGGGAAAAACAAATACCCATCTAACAATGTGGAAAATAATGAAAATGCTTTCCTAATTTATGGAAAACGACTTATAGAATGGATACGGGACATATTTAAACTTATTAGGCAAGCTTACTAGCCAAAAAAAGAGGAAAAAAAGTTATCACTTTTACAATAAATTATCAGAAATATCATGATATCAACCACACATTAGTTATTAGCAGGTATAGTAAAAATAATCGAAGTTTAGAATGTCGTGCGACAGAGTTCCTCCAATGTAATTTTATTTTTCTTAATCTGTAAAACTTATGTATTGATATATGATCCTAGTAGATACATAATTCTAATCTTCAGAATATTTTGATGATAGATTGTAGCATTGTTGTTCTCTCTAAATTTTGCAATTTAGTGGTTGTTTTAGAATTGTTTGGAGTCATGATTCTCGTCGTACAATCACTATCTTTAAAATAATTTAATTATCAGCAGACCTTAAGTAGAACGTATTTGTTAAAATTAAGAATAAGTATAAATGGTTAGTTCCAAATAAGAACCTGTTGAAGGTGGTAGAATGGTTTTATGAAATCATTTGGCCCATGTGAAGACAGTAATCACAGAGATTAGAAGAAGCTTTTAGTGTAGATCATGTGGAGTGTTTGCCTTCTTCAAACTTATCCAATATGAAACAGGCTTTTATTGGCACTAGTTGGCACCTATGTGGTATAAAATATTAAAAGAATATTTTGAATTTACTTATCAAAAAATGAAGATATGATTTTCCAAAGTAAAGAAGTCAAAGAATCTTGATATGTATAGAAAAGGAAAGTTTTGGCCGTTACCAAAATTAATAAAGTTCAAAAATAGTGGAAAATCTCTACAGAACCGTCCAAATAAGAGTTGACCAAAATAACTCTATACAAGGCAATGGAAAATGTGATCATACAAGAAAATAGGAGGAAATCCACTGAACATGGCAAGTCCACTTGTTGAAATAGGAAGCTGCTGTTGGAACTCTAGCATAAGCATAGCCTGATAAGGTAACTTGGAGAATTGACATACCAAACGGATTTTGTTTTGGATGAGAAAGTTGACCAAAACAAGTCAAATCATTAATGAACATGGAAATATTTGGAAGTCTAAAATATGAGAGTGAATCCTCATGATATTGAAGGTCAGCCCATCGGAATGGAAATTGTAGTTGGGATTCCAACATTAGTTGCTAATTGGGATAAATTCTACACTAAATATCCTACTCGATGATTTGGACGACTTGACAGCTTATTCTCTCAAATTTCTTAGAGTGAAATGAAGCATAAAAAGGGCTGAAGTCGTGCAAGGCGGGGTATGCTTCCCTTGAGAGAATTGTGAGCTTAGAGTGAGAAAACACCCACATTCACGTACTTGTCTTTAATGTATTAATATATTAAGTTTGTACAAGTTCTTGTAAAGGCCTTCCTGTCAAGCAGACATTGAGGTTAAAAGGGGTTTTAGCTAAACACTTCACCTAGGTTAGTTGAGACTAAGTGGGGACTTGATTTAGATAAAGTGAGAGACAGATAGGAGACTTGTGTTTAATTGTAATCACTTGCAATAGTGGGTTACTTTGATCTAGGTATGGGCCCCATAGATGTAAATATATTTGAGGCTCGCAATCTACATGAACATATCGTGTCTTTGTGATCTCTTTTACTTTATGTTCTGTGCGTGTGTTGTGTTGCAACATTAGCATATAAATTGTTTAATGGAATTACAATATCACAAAGTATAATTTAACCTAGAATTACAATACTTGGTCCAACCTACTCTACAAGTGGTATTAGAGCCACATCACCCTTTTTGGACTTGATTGCAAGCAAGTGAGATCCTAAGATTGGAGGTTCAACCATGAGTGCGAAAGAAGGTGCTTTAGTCGCATAGCCCTCGTTGCTTGATGAAACTAACTACTTATACTAGAAGACTATAATGCGAGCTTTCATTAACTCCTTTGATGACAAGGGCTGGAACTCCATCACCGATGGATGGATAGGATCAGCAACTAAAGTTGACGTCATGGATGTTGGTAAAGATGCGAATAATTAGATAGCCAAAGAGGAAAAGGTGGCTCTCAGAAACTCTTCAAGGAGTTTGTTGGGAAATATTGAAATGGGACTTAGGAAATATTGAAATGGAATCAGGTCTCTCGTTTTTTGACATAGACCAAAAACAAAATTATGAGTATTTAGTCACATTGAGTCTTGTAGGGTTAGACCTAACCCAAACCTAATTTATTTTATTTAATGGGTCTAGGCCTGGGAAACAAATATTGATATGGGGTCTAGGTCTGGATAAAGCCCACCCATTGACATCAATGCCATTTTTACTAGAGTTGACGAGGAGCAATTCAAATTTATCTCCACTTGCAAAATGGAGAAGGAAGCAGGGGATATTTTGCAAAATATCTACAAAGGTACAAGCTCAGTCTGTATTTCTAAATTCAAAATGCTTACTTCACAATTTGAAATTCTAGGATTAGTGAGGACGAGACAATCGTTGTATTCAATGGGAAGCTCCATGATATAGCTAACCAAACCTACTAGCTTGGAAAGAAGTGCTTAGAAGCCAAGCTAATCTAGAAGACATTGTGCTCTCCTAGAACACTTCTCTGCAAAGTGTGTAGCCATTAAGGAGGATTGTGATGTGGAGAAGATGATGTTAGATGAATTGTTGGGCTCACTGCAAAGATTCGAGATGAATATGGTTCAACCTCAAAAGGAAAAAAGGATGGCATTGAAAATTGAATAAAGTAACAAGGCTGAGGAGAACTCCAACACTGAAAATGAGGCTATTAGTGTGGTTAAGAAATTAAAGAAAATTATGAGAAATGATCAAAGAGGCCCCTTTAACTAGAATTCCAATCCCATTAAAAGGACTACCAGAAAGGGTGGTAACAAAAGTAGTAAGAAAGATTTTAAAAATAATTTGCCAAAAAAAGGTGTCCAATGTCATGAGTGCAGTAGATACCATCATATCTTCACTGAGTGTGGGAACACACTAAAGAAACAAGGTAGATCGATGGCCACAACCTAGAGTGAAAATGATTCAGAGGTATCCAAAGAAGAAAAACAGACTAGTAACCACATCATTCTCAACAGCGTTGATGCACCAAGAAAAAATGATCGTGCAAATGTTACAGTTCTAGAGACATGGTCAGATAGTTTAAGTGACACTAACTTAGAAGTTACACATGAGGAATTGATGTCAACCTTCCAGATAATGTTTGACAAAATTATGTCCTTGAGAAATGAAGTTAAGACCCTTTAAAAGGAAATGGAGGAGCTAAGGGAGGAAATAACTATGGTGCTAAAACAACATCAAGAAGTGATCTTGGAATTCGAAGAGAACAAAAGGATCATGGAAAATTGAACCAAGGAAAGGCAAAACTTGATGATTTGTTGACCATAAGAAAACCCTCTAAGGATCATTTTGGACTTGGTTTCATGGAACAATCGGGTACCAGCCCAATTTCAAGGAGATCCAATTTGTGTTAGCATCAGTTCAGACCACAACACCTAAACTCCTAGCATCTATTTAGGCAATTGAGCTTCATGTTGTGTCATCGAAGTAGTAAAATAGAACAGGCCCCGATAGTACAAAACTCCTTGTGAGTATTGTCATAAACTTGATCATGTTTATATTAAATACTTTACTATTTTGAAGGACTTTACAGTTGGAAGAGATATTGATCTCAAATTTAAGAAAAGGATCAGGATATGATATAAGAGAGAATGGGCCGAAAAGTCTAACCTATGTTGCCACATTGTCGAGGCTATAGTGCAGAGTGGCTTCAACACCAACCAAACTTTGACAAAGATGGTTTAAAATATAGGATTGGAGACAACGCTGATTCAATTAATCACAAAAACTTTTTTGGAAGATTTGCAACTATTGGAAAGCGACAAAAGAGTTATATCAATAAGAAAAGAGTCTCGTATTCTAATGGAATGCTCAGGCCCATAAATCGTATATATGGATCCTACAAAAAAAAGAACATCGGATGTTGCTACACCAATGTAATTCTAGAGCATCGAAATGGCAACATATACAAGAACTCAATAGTATAAGCAGTGTTGGAGTTCAAACAAAAAGGTGGAGAATGCCTAGAAAGGTGGTCAAAGTTTAATATATGCAGAAAAAAGTTGAAAATGCCAATAGGAAAAACGACAGCGCCATTGATGTTGTAGCGTCGTCCTAACATATGGCCATAATGATCAAAACTTTAGACTAAAGGAATTCTAAGGCTTTAAGAAGAAAGTTGGGCTTACGCTTAGCTTAAAGTTTAGTCTAAGCAACCTAATACCGGGGGAGAAAAAGCAGAAAAATTTGGAGGAAGATTTCCTAAATTCTTATGCAATCACCATATATAATTTCTTAGATTCATGGAAATCTTATTTCCTTCTTGCCCACAGACTCTAAACCCTTCATATGTATGTTTATTTGCTATTACCTAATATCGCTTTACAACTTTCTCTTATTTGCATTGTGTTCTTTGGTTGAAGAATTTTATCATGAAGAAGAAAACCAGTTAAAGCTTATTGTAGTAGATTTGGAGGAGTTCTAACACCACTATTAGATTTGTCAAAGAATACTTTAACTCCACTGGAGATTGTTTTTGAAAGAATCCCAATACCACCAGAATCTCTGCTCAACAAAACTTTGTGACGGAGGCAAAAGCACATGGGTATAAGCAACAAGAGGGAGTTGAGGTGGATAGAAGCTCTAAAATTCCTTAAGATAGGATCTAACTAAAGGATGAGATGATTATTGATAAAGGAGAATTTTACTATTTTTTCGATTTGTAGATTAAACAATGTAGTGACAATGTCTTTGTATCTTAAAGTAAGTAATTGTTGGAAAGATTTGGGTTGGAAAACTTCTATGATCTTGGAACACCGATGTTCGTCAACATCAAAATGGTCAAAGGATGATGCTGGAGTTCAAGTTGATCTCAGCTTGTACAAGATCATATTTGAAAACTTACTTCATCTTACTACAAGCAGGTCAAATATTTACTATAGCATGGGAGTTTGTGGTCGATTCGAATTAGCCTCAAAGGAGAATCATTTATGTGTAATAGCACACAACTAGGATGATGGAACATCAAACCAATATAACAGCAATGATGACAGAGTTCCACAATAGCCAGTTCGACAACTGTTATCAAGAGTTAAGAAATACCACCTAATAGATCCAATTATTGGAGGCATTGATGACCATAGGAGGATACAAAGTGTTGAATGTGTGCATTATCAAGACCTTATAGGTTATACTTGCTTTATATCTTCGAAGAAATCAAAAGTGATTATGCTGAATTATGTTGGAATATAATTATAACATGCAGATATCATGACCAAAGTCTTAGACCAAAAGAACTTTGAGGCCTTAAGACGTAAGTTGGGTCTTTGGCTAGCTTGACCAGGCCTAAAATGTGCAAAGGGAAGAAGCAGAAATTAAAAAATATGGAGGGAGATTTTCTATAACCTTGTGCAACTACTTCCCTTAATTACGACGATTCTTAAAGATACTATCCTTTTTTCCTAAGACGTGTAACTCTCATAATTTGTATATATTTGTTATTATCCTCTGTTTCTATCATCAAAATTCATGGGCCATTGTTCTTGCTGAAAATTTTAATGGTAAGAAAGGTTAACCACGGTCAAGGTAGTCACGAAGTACCAAGAGAATCCCAGCACCACTATAACCATTCCCTGAGTGGACTTTGACTCCACTAAAAATTGTTCAGGAAGGTAGCCCAATTCTACCAAAACCACAACTTAGAGAGGCTCTAGCATGGGAACCTAGACTTGAAATGCAAATTGTCCAAATTCCAACGATTGATGAAGAGACCCACAAGAATGTTGAAGAAGGGAGAGTGTTGGAGGTTGAAGTTACACACACTCTAAAAGACACCTAGGAGGAAGAACAAGTCAATTTTTCAAAAAAAAAAAAAAGGAAAAGCTTAAGGTATTCCTTGAAACTTACTTTTGTTTCTACTGAAGTTGATGTTCTGACTACAGGAGAATAGGATGAGTATGCATCTCAGACATCTAAACTTCATGAAGAATAAGAACCCTTGTATCAAGAACAGATTAGCAGGAAAAGAAAAGGTAAGGGCAAGGAGACCAAAAGCTTGGAACCCTTTAAGAAGAAAAAGAAGAGGCCTTTAGTAATTAAAGTCCACAACATATAATACTTCACAAGAGCCAATTAAGAACATTGTTGAAAATTCCATTTGATATCATAAAGTGTATGTGCGTAGGGACTTTGTTAGAGTTTCACCAAATCGAATCAACTTGGTGTTATGGTTTTAGGTGGTAGATCTACAGGGAATTTATCTAGAAAATTTTAAGCTAAAATTTGATGAGATAGCCCGTGTCTTCACAATCAATCTTCTATTAACTTGGTTGGAATTACAACACTAGAGGCAACCTAACTTCTACTCATTCTACCATAGCAAAATTCAAGGCAAGTATACTTTACATTGAGGTTTTATCAAAGGTAAGTGCATGAATTTATTTTAGATGCAAAAGCATGACCATGATCAAAGAATTGCCTTATGCAACTTGTTGCTGCTAGAATTCCGTTTGATTTAACTTCTAAATGAACCACAATTTTTGATGGTTCATCTTTCTCTTGATGCTACAACACCCGCCTCTGTTTTTCCTAGTTGATTTTTGATATTATGTGGAGTACATATTTAAGGGAAGGTGTAGATGAGAATTTCCTGAATTTTTGAAAATGAATTAAGTTCAATAGATGAACAAGAATGTTGGAAAGCATAAGTTGTAGGGGAGTACTTTGTTGAACTTTTGCAACTTAGTTTAAGGGGGAGTCCTTTGGATACTTAGTTGATTGTTTAGTGGACAACCTTACTATAGATTATCCTTGCTAAGAAATACTTGGATCCTATAATGTTGTATCCATTGTACCTGAACATGGAGTTCTTGATGATATTATTGTGTTGATGCTCCAACTCTAGAAGCCCATGAAAATTTAAAGTGCAATTTGGCTTTCACTACTTATTTTGTTGCCAGTTTTGGTGTGATTTGATAAGATAAGATGATTAAACTGACTAAAACTGGAGTTTCACAAACTGTTAAACTCTCTATTGTCACTGCATGCACTAAAAGGTAGCATTATGCATTTTGAAGGTCTATCCAAAGGGATTGATGCTTAGATTCAACAGTTGCAGTGTTGAGGTTCATAGAGTAATAATAATCTATTTGATGTTGATGGTGTTCCAGCTACTCTAGACCTTCTAGCTTTTGATGTTGTAGTTCTAGACACCCTTTGGTTTTTCTTAGTTTTTTTAGTCTTAAATGTTTTTTGGGATAGTGTGTCACAAAAGGAGAGAGCATGTAGACACGTGGAACATTAAAGTTAAGGAGAATTACAATGCATGTGTCTAGGGGAGTATTTGGGTAGTTTTAGGATATCTTGACTTTTGTTTAGTTTTCTTTGCGTTTCTAGACTTCTAGAAATTTTATTTATGGTATTCTGAAAATATTGACTCAACCCATATTCTGACTCTAATAAAGATGTACAACTTTTGCTATGATTCCTCTGTTTTAATGATGGTTGGGAATTAAAGTTCTTTTATGTTCTGCTTATGATGACGTTAGAACATCATTACGTATTCAGGATATTATTTTTGTCAAATGCAATTGTCTTCACTTTGTGCCTAAACTACATGGATTTCATGGACTTCTTTATACATGCAAGGATTTATGGAGTTGTGCCACACAATGCCACAAGGGGAGATTGTTGGCATTAATTAGCACTCATGTGGCACAAAACATTGAAAGAATATTCTGAAATTACTTGACAAAAAATGAAGATATGATTCTCCAAGACTTTCTAAAGTAAAGAAGTTAAAAAATCTTTCTATGTATGGGAAAGGAAAACTTGGACCTCTACCAAAATTAATGGAGTCAAAAAATGGTGGAAAATCTCTACAAAACTATCCAAGCAAGGGTTGACCAAAATAATTCCATAAAAGGTAATGGAAGAAGTGATTATGCAAGAAAATAGTAGAAAATCCACTAAACATTGCAAGTCAACTTGGTGAAATCGAAAGGTGCTGTTGGAACTCTAGCATTAGCATGGTCTAATAATGCAACTTAGAGAGTTGGCATATCAAACGGATTTTATGGAAATAAAGGATGAGAAAGTTGGCTAAAGCAAGTCAGATTATTAATGAACATGGAAAGATTTGGAGGCCTAAAATATGAGAGTGGATCCTCATGATATGGAGGGTTAACTTGCTGGAATGAAAACTTTAGCTAGAACTCCTGCATTGCTGCTAGTTGGGACAGATTCTAGACCAAATATCCTATTCGGTAATTTGAGCAATTTGGCAGTTAATTCTCTCAAATTTCTTGGAGCAAAATGACGCATAAAAGGGTTGAAAACGTGCAAGGTAGGGTGTGCCTTTCCTTGAAAAAACTGTGAACTTAGGATGAGAAAAACACCCACATTAACAAACTTTTCTTTAATGTATTGATATATTGATTGAGTTAGTACATGTTCTTGTGAGAGGCTTACTTTATGTCAATGTAGACATTGGGGGTCAAAAGGAGTTTTGCCCAAATACTTCACCTAAGGAACGTGTGGAAGTGTACCAATTAGTTGACACCAAGGGGGACTTAGTTTAGATGTGTGTGTGTGTGAGAGAGAGAGAGAGAGAGAGAGACTTGTATTTAGTTGTAATCACTTGCAATACTGGATTTCTTTGATTTGGACAAGGGTCTCGCAGATGTAGAAGTATTTGAGGCTCTTAATTGTATGAACATATCATGTGTCTTTATAATCACTTTTATTTTATGTTCTACGTGTGTGTTGGTGATACAACATTGGCATATAAGCTGTCCATTGGAATTACATCATCATAAAGTATAATTTAACCTAAACTTACAACACTCGATCCAACTTACCTTATAAATTCCATATTACTTATTCATTTAAGTTTTAGAAATCGATGCTCACGACATAATTTAAAGGATTAATAGGCACAATCCTGACTTGAGGACTAGTAACATATTCATGGCATTTGAATTCCGACCTTTGAATTTGATTGTGGTAATACTACTTATCTTAGAAGATATTGTAATATTCCTTGTCTATTGGGGGCAATGTTTTCGGACTCGGACCGGTGATCGAATCAAACATCTTACTAGTTCATTGGATTACTGATTCAACCGATTCAACTGGTTTTTAAAAACCAGTTAACTCAGACTATAAATATATAATTATATATACGTGGGTTCAACAAAGATGAAGCAATTAACATCCAAACATAGTCTCAGTGTACACGGAATTAATAATAAATGCTGCAGCACTCAACCACTATTATTGCATAAAATACTATTTTTATTCTAATTTGCATCCAAACGTAGCCTTAGTGTTTATGGCTCCTGCTTGGAGACAAATAAAATTGTAAATTCAGCCAAAAGAAAAAGGGCATATTCTCTTCCAGCAACCATATTCTCTCCCAATTCCAACTAGCAAGGAAAAAAATTGGGAAAAATGGGCAAAGCGAATACTTCGAAGGAACTTGGGGCTGAAATTATTTACAGAAAAATGATGTCAGTAGCGGTGGGTGATAAATCTGGCAACGATAGATGATAACTGCAAACAAGGCAGGAAGAGTGGAAGACGAGAGATGCTAGCCTGAGACACAAACAATTCTCTTCTTCTCTGCAAGTCTGCGTTTCTTCCTTTCTTTTATTTTTTACTTATGTACGGCTTTATCAATATCAGGACCCGAGTTTTCAGTTAAACTAATTGAACCGGCCGGCCAGTCCAGGTATGACAACATTTTAGGGGAAGTCATGTTTGGTTTGTTAACTTAAGAATGTATTAGATGCTACTTATGCAACTTGTTGTCTATAAAAATTTTCTATTAAAAAAATAAATTAGGAGTGAACTTTTCATGCATGTAGTACCGGTTGCTTTTGAGGATAAAATTAAATGAATGGCTTGAATTAAATAAAATTCACACTTATACGTAACCGGCATTTAATACCTAAGTCCAGATATATGATTCATTTGACGACGACTGAATTGCTTTTATATTACAGAAAAATATTTAAGGAAATTTATTGCAATTAAATACACTGAAATCTCGAATAATTACACAAGCATCGGGCATAATAAAAAAAACATTAGAGATAAGGAAATTTATTTAATGCATTATAACCGCTGAAAGTCACAAATTTGAAGGTGATTAACGTTAATTAAACACCAATCTTTTCAGGACGTCAATCCTTACAGGCCATACTTTGGACAAAAAAGTGAGGGAAAAAATATCCTTAATGTCAGGGCCTAGAAACAAAAAAAAGTCGAGTAATAAATAAAAAGAGATAAAAAAAACCCTAAATTCCCCAAAAACAATTCAAAACCCTAATAAAACAAATCTGTAGCAATATATTCTTGAAATGATCCAGTTAGTCAAATAATCCTTGAATCCCTTGATCATCAAGCAGCCAATTCTCCAGAACTGATAGCGGGGCAAGTAGTCCATCCGGGTCGGGTTCGGATTCGCCATGAACAAGGGTCGTTGTAGGAGAAGTGGATCTCGAAAGATCTTCGGATACTGAAGATTCGAATGTCTCGAAGCCAAACAACGACTCGAACGCGTCAGTCAAATCAACCCCAGATTTGCTCTCCGCGCTGCAAATGGAATCCAGAGTCACTGCATAGTTGGATGAAGTAAAGTCGGTGCTGGAAGAACACTTCGATTCCTCGGATTTCGGCGGCTTCTTCACCCAATCTTTCAGCAATCTGGCTATGTTCTCAGTGCTGGATGCGTAGGAATAAGATGCCAGCTGGACAGATTTTGACTGAGAAAAGTTGGAGGCATTGTTAGTGTAAGGCATCATTAATGGCGAATGGGTTATTGTGTTGTCATTAACTGATAACGCGTCGTGAAGGGCTTGTTTGGCAGTGTTGATGTCCACCTGCAGCCTTCGCTCCCACTGCCCTCTGGAGATTGAGTGAGAGGGATTAGATGAGAATCCACCACTGCACTTCTGACGATTATCTGACCCATTTTGAAGCGTTTTAAGCTTCTTCTTCAAGTGGGTATTCCAGTAATTTTTGATGTCATTGTCTGTTCTTTCAGGAAGATAAGAAGCTATGGCAGCCCATCTGCAGCAAGAAAAATAATTTAAGATCACAAATATTGTGAAAATTACCGGATTTGAGTTCGATAACAGTCGAAAATATTTTTGCTGGCTTCATTTCATTGTTTGACTGAAGATGATGCTTAATTTTGGCATTTATAAAACTGAATTGGGTTATCAAATTTAAATAACAACTTAAGCTCGAATAGTTAAGTTAAAGTATTGAAAATAAATTACTTGTTGCCCAGAAGAGCTTGAAGCTGGACAATCATCTTCTCTTCATGATCAGTGAAGGCTCCTCTCTTGATTCCAGGTCTGAGATAATTGGTCCACCTCAGCCTGCAACTCTTGCTGCATCTCTTCAGCCCTGGAAAAATTCATGAAAACAGCAAAACCTTCTAAAAGTTGTGTTTGGATGCAAATTTTCATCAATTTTCCTCTTATAAAATTTGTACTTGCAATAATCATAATACTCAACAAAATACCCTTGTAATGACTTTGTCTTAGTTTTACGATATTCTTTGCATCCAAACAAAGCCTTAAGCTTTCTCAAACTAGATCGATTAAATTTAGCCTGAAGAGGAAACAAGAAATGGCCACTGAATGCCTACCTGTGTTTGTGGGAACAGACCTCCAATTTCCAGGACCATGTTCTTGAACAAAGGACACTAACAGGATGTCTTCTTCAGGTGTCCATGGCCCTTTCTTCACTCCCACTTTATCACAGCAAGGTGGCCTGCCCATATCCTTCAGATCTCTCTCTCTCTCTCTCTCTCTCGTATTGGAAACAACTGAGACAAGGGTCTTAAGAGGCTGAGGCTGTGGATCTGCTACATATATAGAAAGAAGACCAGGCTACAATGTTATCTGTAAATCACGACGCTGACCTAAAAAACCCAAAGAGTCAAAAGTTGACAGCAAATACATTTATTTACTCGCACCATGGATTCTCTGTAAAGTCAGCTGCGTCTCTACTCCATCTTCTGTTTGCCACTCTAATGCCTCACCAAAACCGCGTGGCATTTATTGTGCTTAATGAGTTAGCCCTTTCTTTACTGCAGATGCCAAAAACCCTAATTTCAAACCCTAAAAAAATTTGAAGCCCTAATTGTTTTTTCCTTTTCTGTGATCTTTCTCTCTCCCCAATATATTGTCAATTAAGACTACTCATCCTATGTGTCGAAATAATTAAGTAATGTGCATGCTTAAGGCTGTTAATTAATTATTTGAACAACCTTTATTGTTGCTTTTCTATATTGCAGGCGTTATATAATTATTTTTATTTTAATTTTTATATCATTTTCTTTTCCTCTTTTCTTTTACCGTATTATTTTTATATATATTTTTTCAAAATTTATCGTTTTTCGAATTCATTCGGTCCTTTTTATTTATTATTTTAAATATTTTTATTTAAATAATTTTATTTTTATCACTTAAAATATAGTAACTTTATAATTTATAAATAGATTTTGTATGCATAGATTGTGCGCTTTTTGGTAATATATACATCTTCAGCGGGGAGTTATTTTCAAGAATTAATTTTTGTTTCATTGATATATTTCCAATGCGCATTGTGATTTGTGCGGATAATCTTGGGGGTTGGCATAATGTAATAATGACCACATTCCCCATGATGTATATTTTGATAATTTGTGCATCAAGGATTTAATTAATTAGAAATTACTCTTCATTTATTACAAGACATATCTTATGTTATATTTGGTTAGGACAAAAACCCATTTTTTTTAAGACTTTGTATTATAATAAGGTAAATAGAAGATAGCTATGAGTATGTTATAATTAATTTGTAACAATGTTCTAATTAATTTTTAAGAATATTCCTATCTCTCATGACGTACGCTCATCCCTGTTATTAAAGCTTAATGAATTTATTAAGCAATCGTGTTATAACGATTACCCTTGGATAATAATTTAACTGACAAATCTAATATGCAAGAAAGGATAAGAAAAAAAAAAAGACAGAAAACCAGAAAAAATACGGTTCAAAATTTTAATTTATTAATGTTACAGCTTATTATAGTACTTTTGGGAAAAAAGAGATCATAGATAATGAAATATATATAGAAATTTTAAATAAAATTTGACTGAGACGAACATAAGTATATCCGGCGAAGATTAAGCAAAGACAGTGAACCTAATGTTGATGTGCATTAATGTGATGTGAAAAACTTGTGAGACTCTGGTAGAGAGACTTACTATCAGATATACATTTGCAAGTTTGAAATGGTCCAACACAGACAGACAGACACACACACACACACACAGAGTGGCAGCAGACTAGAGAATTTATTGATGATTGAAATCTCCCTCTTCATGAATGGTGCATGTGGGCTAAATTAATGACAAATTAAGGCTGTGGGACCCGCTTTTCTTCATCATTAAAAGATAAATAAATAAATAAACGCATAGATGGAGAGGGAGAGGATAAGAAAAAGAAGATAAGCTCCAGCCTCCGCCAAAAAACCCTTCTCTCGATTTTTTGAGAGCGTGCACTACTTTCTATTAATTGATTGAATAAAATTAATTTCAGGGCTTGAAACAAATACACATACATACATATGTATATGCACATACACGCGCACACTATCTATACTATATTATTATTTTTTAAAGATTTTTTAATTGCTTACCATAAAATTACATAAATACCCTTTATCTTAATTTTTTAAAAAACTTTTTTAATCTTTTTTTGTTTCTTTTTTCCAATAACTAATTACTTTTATTTATATTTCATGATCAAATTTTCTCTCTCTCCATTTTTTTATCTTTCTTTATTTTTTTTTATTTTTCTACTTTTAACTTATATTTATATTATATTATTCAGAAAAGATTTAGTGTGTACAATGAAAAATTATACAATTATCTTTATTTAAAATTTTCATTTTTCCATGATTTTCTTTTAACCTAATATTTTTATTTTTTTTTCTCTTAAATTTTCTTTCTTTTCAAATTCTTTTGATTTTTTATTTTTTATTTAGAAAACTTTTTAAATTATTTTATATCTATTATTTAAAATGTAATATATAAATTCATAATTTATATATAAATTTGCTCATGCATAGAGTGTGCAACTTTTACTAATTTATTATTGAGTTAATAAGATTTTTTGTTGTACAAAGTCAAATTACTTAACTATCCTTATTTAAAATTCTTCATATTTTTTTATCCTTTTATTTCTCGCTGTTATTTTAATTTATTATTTTTATTTGTATTTTCTCTTAAATTTTTTATCTTTTCATTTTTTGAAATTTCTTTATTTTCTGATTTTAAATATTTCTATATTTTTAATTTTACATATTTTTATTTATTATCTAAACTAAAATAATTTTATAATTTATGAAGAAATGTATGTATGTGCAACTTTTTCTAGTTTGTGTATCACTAAATATAATTAAGTAGTAGATACTTCAAGTAAGATACATAACCTAAGTGCAAACACATCGAATCATTTAATTAAATTTCTTATTCATCCTTCTTCTTAATAATGTGGAAATTAGTGAAAAGATTCAATATACCATTAACGAATAAGTATCATAATAGGGATAAATTAATCAATAACCAATAAATTAAATGCTCATATATGACATATCCAGTTAGTAGATTTCAAAATTGAAACAGATGCCCATACATGCATTACTTGAAAATATCGAAAAATATAATGTACTTTTGTGTTAACTATTTGATCATGATGCTTAATTAATCAAATATATATTTCAAGAACAAACATCTTTAATACGACCAGTTTAATCTAGAGTCTTTTAGTTAAATATTCCATTTTGAAAATCTTTTAATAAAATAACCTATTTTTGAGGGATTTAGTAAAATGAAATATTCTGCTATCCCAAACAGTAGAATACTTAAATTCTGTTGTCTAGAATGACGGAGTATATGAATTTTTTAAGAAAAGAAAAACAAATGGCCATGAATGTAATTGGATGGCGGCACGACCGTTCAAATTCCGCCCTCTTAGAGGGCAGAATCGTCCAAATTAATTTTTTATTAAAAAATTCAATTCCACGCTCTTAAAGGGCAAAATTAACTTATATATATATATATATATATATAGTGGTTAAGGTTTTTATATATAGTGATTTAGTATATTTAAGTTTAGTGGTTTAGAGTGTAAAAAATGGTTTAAGGTTTTCAGAATTATATTTTATTATTTTACAATGTGTTATGCTCTTTAGATTGAGTAGTCTATGAATCGTGGTTTAGATCTATAAAATAGCCAATGCATCAAGTGGATAATACAGATGAATGGCATTAAATATAGTTAATAAATAAAAATAACAATATTTTAATTACACTATGAAAATTTCTCTGTACCAAATTGTTAACAAGATGTCGTAACAAAACAAACCTTAGTGCCACATGGGGTAGTCTAATAGTGCATCGATGACGGTGACAATGTCTCCAACTTGGTTCAGATGCACCACTATTTTCGGAGTCATGTTGTACATCCATAGTTGAAGAAGGTGGAATCCTCCAAATGGTATGTGTGATGTGTTAAAGTGTCACAATCCTAATGGGGCTTATATTCATTTTGAAATAGTGTAAATCCAAATCCAAGTTGAAGATCTGTCTAGACCTCATAGCCAAACGGGGGTATATGATTTGTCCAACTAGGTGTAAATGATTTTTAGTTGTATCTAGTGGGTTGAGTATACAGAAATTCGTGTGTATCTTTAGACAGTATGGAGTGGGAGGGTCGGGGGTGTTCATGTGATAAGATGCAAAAAGATCGAGTGCTTCTATGCAAGAGGAAATAGAAGGTCTAAGCATGTTTGCAAGATAAGAAGTTGGAGGACAATGTACACTCATGTATCCTGTATATGATGTTGGCGATAAGAGGCTAAGGATGGCCTCATATGGTTTGAAGTTCTTGGTTCTACGCAACACACACAGAAGCCGCATACCTTGAAGGACACTTTCATTATTGTGAGTAAGATCAAGTGGTCAATCTGATCCATTTGAAAAGAAATACGATGGTCTAGATATTACAATTTGTATAAATGAAGAAATAGATATGACATCACCACATTTGTGAATTAAAACTCCAAAATATAATCTTATTATGTACTAGATATGCAAAAAATGTCACTCTGACCAAGCAGGTAGCATGACTCCATAAACACGCTGTTGGGATTAATATGTCATTGTGTAATTCGCTAACACCACTCGACATATCCATATATTTTGCGAGCTACATGATTGTGGTACACATCTCCTTCAATACATCAGTCCCATCTCGTCCTTCGTGCAATGTTGTAGCTATGGCGTCCAAACTAGTCTACATGCCCACTACTATGGTGATAAACCATGCACAGTGTGTCCTTAAGACATGGAGGGTTGTGTGGGAGGTACTACATAATATCAAATAGTGAAACACTATCTCTGCATGATACATCTTGACAATATCATAGAATCTGAATAGGTTCACATATGCCAATTAGCATGACAAGGCAAGTGAGCGCATCAAGTGTCAAGATAGGACTGCCAGATGAACTATCACAATAAGATCACTTAACCAACATATTGATAAACTTCACAGCACAAAATATGGCGCTCAAACTTGTGCTCACCTGACTGTATGTCTCACTAGTTAGAATATCTCAAATGATGCGTAAAGTTTTGCTACTTGTCTTGGTATAGTCTTTGTCCATATTGATCCATCTATCAAAATACATTACCGAGTCAAATTGAGAAACATAACATGCAATACATCTAAGTAAATGGATAAAATACGAAAGCAAAATTTATATTACCACACAGTATAAGTCACAATTAACAACTCAACACCACTTACCTGAAGTGGGCCAGTGTGAAATCTCTCATGCTATCCTAGCATAGGAGGTAATATACACTATGTTAGCTTTTTGATTATACAAATAATAACTACATTTGTGCGCAAATAGTGATATCTTTAGAATTGGTATGATGATCCTGTAAAAGTATGAGAGGACAACTAATGACCTGATTCCTATGTAGCGATGATGTACATAACTTGCGATATAGATTTGCAAGCATAATAGGGCCCCAACTGAAATGTTGCCCCATTTGTAAGTTCTCCAACTATTGTAAATATGGTAATTTCACCCTTTTACCTGATAAATCGAGCATCTTCGTGCCTTCTAATAGTAATAACGCACTACAATGAGCTTATTGTGCAATCTTTATCTTCATGCTCTTATGTCACAAAGGATGGTTCATCAAGTGTCTGAAAAGTAAGCCTGGTCTAATGGTGACACGCTTACCCTTGAACTCTGCAAGGTTAGGCTGAAGACCCAGCCATATCTTGGACTACTCTTACCATACTTGCTAATCTCCTATAAGGTCAAAGCTTACTAATGCCTTAATTATTAACACGTGCCATATAACAATCATGTTCTCTAATATAACAGTGGTCTTCTTAGACACAAAGTGAAATGTATGTGTCACATGTCACCATCTGTTGACCAAGCTCATTATCAAATGCTAGTTTAGCGATAGATGAACACACTTGTATACTTATAGAAGCCTATATTATATAGAATCTAAATAACACAATAATCCAAATGCTCAACGCTTGATTGGGGGCTTGAGGTTGAATAATGTCATCTAAAGCACCCAACCCCACATCCTTGAACCTCTGCCAATTTTGCCTCCACAACAATGTGTGATCTACTAGTCTAGGCTTTGTAATGCTAGCCATCCTACAATCTAAACATGTAAAATGTTAACTATAAACTAAGTACTTTATTAAAATCATCAACCCAAATACGCAAAATTCTTTTTGTATCATTAATAACTGGCATGGATTGAGTGTTGTATGATTTGAAAATTGTATAGTATGCTGGATAGTATGTTTTACTATGACTTAAAGGAAGTGGTGATGTGATGTAGATCTTCTCATCAGCCAAGACCATTGGATGCATTACAATTTGACATCTAATGTTTTGCTATGCTAATACACTATACACAATTACATCAAAAAACTATTGCATAGCAAATATGATTAGAAAAATTACATTACAATAAGAATTGTAATACAAGGTATGATCACAAAACCAATACAACAGAATATAATCAAAATAGAAATTTCGATACGTTAACTATTCACTACATTACAAAGTTATTACACATGAAATGCAATGTAAAACAAAGGTCCAATCAACTTAAGGTTGTCAAGATAAGGATGGCACTTTTTGTCTCATGTGTTTTTGTCTCACATGGGCCTACAGCCAATTCATCTCATTCTCAATACATGTTTGATTTTATCCCTTTCTCCTTATTTTGTGATGAATTAGATTATGTACCAACTAAAAAGTTGGAGCATCCCCAAAAGGCTTGCCCACATCAACTCAAATTGTCCTTGATATGTTCAAATGTAACCTTTAATGGAGTAGAATTCTTTTAAAAACTCTTTAGGATTCAAATCTTTTTCTAGCACAATTGAATCATATGTGAACAAGGTATTCCATAAATCCTCCACCTACCTCATGAACATTCCCCACTTATAATTTTCACAATATGCATGCCATTCTCAGTGACCACATTAGCTAATAAGAATCTCTTATCAAACATCTGTACACTATGATGGATAGATTCGTTGGTATGCCTTAGCACTGTCAAACTTTATTGAGACCACTAGCTCGTCGTTGAGCTCTCTCATGTTGTTTGAATATACAATTCCAAGTAATTAATATATTTACTTGGATCCAATAAAAAATTCAAATTATGATCGTCATCTATGGGTAGTAAAATAATCTATTGGCCCACCATACATATCCCTCAAAAAATAGTGTGCGAAAACCTTCAGCATTACTTGGCTATAGTCGAACCCCATTAGATTATATAAAGTTATCAAAAATTGATCAAAATTTATTTTGAGAGATGTTACACTGATTCGACATGGATTACAATCATATCCTATATAATTGAAAGTCTACAATATGTTGCCTCCTAATATAAAATAATCTAGACATTATCTCTTATCGATATATCTTTAGAGCAAAAATATCATAACAATCTATACTAATTTTCAAATCTTCCAAACTCAAACTATTTAATTGTATCTAAGTATTACTCATAAAATTTATTCACTACTCAATATATTATTTTGAGTAGTACATCTAATAAAGACACTAAAATTGCACATAAATTTTGACAAATAAATTATTACTAACGAATTAACATCAAATAAACATGTATGTCACTCGATATGGTAATTGTCAACAATATATTCCAAACATTGTAATAACACAAATTTAAAAATTAGCATAGTCATGAACATTGGCCAATTAAAAAAATATAATCAACAATCGCTTACAATATATCTAGTTTTGCAGCATAAATTTATTTAATTAATTAATCATCTATTTTGTACAAAATATCAAATAAAATTTCATATAATACCGCATTAATACACATATATTTCACTGCTAAATTATATAATAAATAATTAATCAACACAATTCAAATGAACTAAACCTATTTCAATCTAAGTTAACTCTCATTCTCAATCTAACCTACGATTTCTAGCAACTACACAAAACTAATTCCCTATTAGAAATTTTTAATTGTTTAATTAATTTTTCTTTTTTCTCCTCCCAATTTAAAAGAACAAAACCTATTCCATGTTTGATGGCTGAAGTGTGGGGTGTGTTTGGTGGACACCTCCTTTTTATTTTCTTTCATTCATGCCATTCAAATTCTGCCCTCACTAATTTTTGTTTTTCTATTTTTCATTTTTGAATAGATTTTTATTACAAAAATCAATTCCACCTCTCAAAGGGTAGAATTTGAATGGCAATAATGCCATTAACCTTTTTCTTTTTTTTAAAAAAAAATCCTTTTATTTTGCCATTTTGGACAGCGAAATCTCTAATTTACTAAATCCCCTCAAAATTAGTTATTTTGGCAAAAGCTTTTCCAAATAGAATATTTTGATAAAGTACCCTTTAATCTATACAATCCATTCACAGAACTAGAAGCATAGTGTCAGCAATGCTTTTTTCTCGTACAATTATATATATGCATGTCATTTGTGCACACTTGATGTGCACATATATAAAACTTAAAATATAGTTTATCTTATATATGTACCTATACATAAAATTGTATTTTATTACATAAATATTTTGAATTACACACCTACATTTTTATTTTATAATTTATCATCTAAAAAAATTGTATATATATTTGTAATATACTAAAAATATAAAATTTTGTTAATGATGTAATGTGCCTGGAGGAGAAATCAAGCTAACTCCCTAATCCAAAAAACTGAACTTGTAGAAGAGGCAAGGTATCCAGGGCCACGAAAGCGGAAGCAGGTTGACTACCAAGCTCAGAAGATTGGAGCCTTGAAGGAGGCAGGCTATCTGTGCCCAAAGAGGTGGGTTTGAGGTTTTAGGAAGCTCAGTGTTGTTCCTTGAGTCGAGTATGTGAGACCGGGATGACTATCTCATTTTGGTAATAGAACAAGGGGGGTAATGGCCAAGTGTCATGGGAACATTGGTATAACTTCCAATGAGCACGTTTAGCAGTTGACAGTAGTGGAAGTGAAAGTTACTGAAAGTAGAACATGGGGATAACTCCCACTCTAGATGTATCTATAAAAATAGATAGGAATATGTGTACAAGGACAAGAAAAATATAAATAAGAACTACTAGATCTTATTACTCTTGTGGACGTAGGCTATATCTGGCCGAACCACGTAAATCCTTCCTTTTGTTCTATCTTGCAAACAATTTTTACATTATCAATGTGATCATCATCACCATTTTTGGTGCCGTCTGTTGGGATTTTGAAGATATTCCCGTGAGCCAACATGGAAGGAGAAAATGCAAGCCAACAATTTACCTTGATGAAGGATCAATTCTAGGTAACACTTAATGAAGTAATTCAAGTTGCTTTGCAAGATCATCCAACATTATGAAAAACCCATGAAGGTAAAGGGAATGAGGTAGATTCGAAGGAGGAGAGCCAAGCTCATATGGCGGCCCAAGGGAAACGAGCTCAAGAGGGAAGCCATCTGGAGTGTGGAAGTTCAACGAACCAACATTCCTAAAGAGGGCACAATCTGATACTCCTGAGGAAGGATTGCCATTCTCAAAGGAGATTCTCAATGAGCCACTCCTAGAGAATTTCTTTAACATCTTCATAGCTAAGTATAATGGTTCCTTTGATTTGACGAAACACATGTCTAGATTCCTCCACCAGGCTCATCTCTACCAATATTCGAATGTCATCAAGTGTCAAGTTTTCCTTACCACCTTAGGGGAATGGCTTAGCAATAGTTTAGCTATTTTCTTTCAAGAGTCATCTGGAACTTCAAGAATCTCGCCTTATTGTTCTTGCACAAATTCACTAGTAGCAAAAGTATAAGAGAGTGCTTATGTTGTTGTTTGGCGTACGACAGGGATCACACGAGCCACTATGGAAGTATGTCCATAGGTTTATCCAAAATGCTTTGGATACCCCTTCAGTGACCCAAGAGATCTTGGCTAGTACCTTCGTATTAGACCTCAAGGATAGGGAATTCTTTCGATCTCTAGCAAAAAGGCCTACTTAAGACTTTGATGAATCATTAATGAGGGTAGAGAAATAAATCGATACGGAAGAAGCCTAGAAAGAAATAGAGGAGGAAAAATAGTGGATCTCTAAGCGATCAAGACAGGAGGAGACAAGAAAAAAGGGAAAAGGGCACTAAAGACCTATCAGAGTACCTCTCAAGACCACTCAAGAGCAAATACTTAATGCTTATTGGGATACCAACATGTTTAAGTGGTCGACCTCTTTCCGTGAGCTTTCCTGTAACCCTCCTGAAGCAAGTACTATAATTTCCATAATGAATACAGGCGTACCACAGAAGATTGTGGCAAATTGAAAAGACAAGTGGAAGCCTTGATAAGGAAAGGGCACCTTAATGAATTTGTCTAGGAAGAATGATCCCAGAGGAGGAACGAGACAGTTGATCAACCACAAGGGAAACTGACCAAAGAGATATATCAATGTAGTTTTAGAGGGGTCGGAAGAAGGCCCATCTAATTCGTTTAAAAAAGCTTTTGTAATGGCAGTAACAAGCGAGGAGGTGAATTAGATTGGATAAAAGAGTAGCTAAGGATTCCATTTGCTTTGGGCTAGAGGACTTTCAAAAGGTTTTATGCCATCACTAGGGCACCTTGGTGATAGTAGTTATCATAGCCAATTACAACATGGTCCACTACCTTGTCAATGGAAGAAGCTTAGTAGATGTGTTGTTGATAAAAGCATTTATTAGAATGGAATTTTTAGACAAAGACATGTATCCCATAGACCAAACATTGTAAGGGTTCTTAGGAGAAGTAGTGTTGCTCAAGGGAAAGATCGTATTACCTGTTACCTTGGGTCAGAAAGGAACAACCCAAGTCAAGATGGTACAGTTCTTTGTGGTAGATTCTATTAGCTCCTATAATGTCATTTTTGGATGACCTATGCTAGTTGCCTTTTAAGCGGTAGCCTCTCCGGTTCATCTTTCTATTAAATTCTCCCTCGAGAATAGGAAGATAGGAGTGGTAAGGGGAGATCATGCCACATCGCGATAATGCTATGTTAAGTTTATAGAACAATGTGAGCCAAAAGGTAGCTTAGAATCTAGTAAGTTGAGTCCAGGAAGTATGAAACCCATAGAAGAAGCACTGAATATTAAGTTATGCCTAGGAGTACTGAAAAGTACAACCTGCATAGACAAAAAACTTACCAAAGAAGAGACAAACTAATAGGATTTTTAAGAAAAAATGATCAAGTTTTTGCCAATTCAGTAGCAGATCTAATGGGAGTCGATCAAAAGGTGTCAGAGCATAGGCTTAACATCAACTCAGTGCGGAAGCCTATAAAACAAAAGTTGAGAACGTTCAGCTCTCAGAAGGTAGAAATTACCCATGACGTGGTTGACAAGTTGCTCAATGCCAAACATATTCAAGAGATCCAGTTTCTTGAATGATTGGCCAACATCGTTATTATGTCCAAATTAGGGGGAAATAGAGGATGTGTGTCAACTTCTGAGACCTTAACAAAACATGTCCCAAGGATTATTACTCCCTACCTCGTATTGATTAGCTGGTGGACGTTACCGCAAGAATGGAGTTCCTTTACATGGTGGATGCTTTTCTAGGATACTATCAAATTCTTCTAGTGGAAGAGGACAAAAAGAGGGTACGTTTTATCACTACTTTGTTTACCTTTTCCTACAATGCTATGCCATTCAAATTAAAGAATGCAGGGGCAACCCACCAAAGCATGATGGATGGGATATTTCGAGAGCAGCTAAGGAGGAATATGGAGGCATACGTGGATGATATGTTGGTCAAGACAAGGAGGGCAAGGGATCACATTGTAGATCTACATGAAACTTTTTCAAGCCTTCCGAGATACAATCTAAAGTTCAACCCTACCAAATGTATGTTCGCTATTAGTGGAGAAAAGTTTTTAGGTTACCTCACGATGCAGAGGAGGATTGAGGCTAACCCAAAAAAAATTAAAGCCATCCAAGAAATGCCTATCCCAACTAATGTTGACCAGGCCTAGAAGCGGACAGGAAGAGTAATCGCATTATCCAAATTCATATCTCATGTTTCAGAAAAAATCCTACCTTTCTTTAGGATATTAAAGAAAGCTAGGGAGTTCCAATGGGATGATGAGTGACAACAAGTGTTCAAAGAATTGAAGACCTATCTGTTTAAGCTCCCTCTTTTGAAAAAGCTAGAAGTAGATGAGACTTTGTTCGTATATGTTGCCATATCAGAAGGAGCAGTAAGTGTGGTACTGGTGAAGGAATGCGAAAAGTAGCTATAGCCCATGTATCATGTTAGTAAGATTTTTCATGGGCCCGAGGTTTAGTACGACGACATAAAAAAATTAATCCTGGCTTTGGTAGTCACTGCCAGGAGATTGTCATTATATTTCTTGGTTCATCCCATCATGGTATTGTCCAACCATCTGCTGCAATGGATATTAGAAGGAAAAGCATCTCATAAGATAGTTAAGTGGACCATTGAATTAGGAGAATTTGACATTGAGTACCAGCCACACCCTTCCATCAAGACCCAAGCATTAGCATATTTTATTGTCGAAATGAATGAAAAAGGACAAGTAGCTTCATGGGAGGTTTATGTTGATAGGCCGTTACCATTGACGTTAGGAAAATTGGGAGTGGTTATACAAAGACCCAGAGGGGATGTCTTTGAAAGTGGACACGATAGTTACAAATAATGAAATAGAGTATAAAGCCTTACTCTAGGGAATGAGAATGGCCCAAAGGTTCAATGCCAGGATGGTGATAGTAAAAACATATTCCCAATTGATATATCAATAGTTCAATAGGAGTTTTGTAGCCTACAATCAACAGATGAAACTATACTTAGAGACTATATGAAACTTAGCAGCCAGATTCGAGAAACTCAGGGTACAACATATTGATCGAGAAAATAGCTAAGCTTGTAGGGGGTGTTGACATCCCTTTTTGTGGGGTAATCACATTGCAAGAAGTCCCAAAGTATGCTTTAGGGGTCAGGTGAATGCTATGGAACAAGGGGCCTATGGAGGAGCAATAATCAGCTACTTAAGAGGGAATCTTGTCGATAAAAAGACACAACGGAGAGCCGCTCATTTCTTCTTTCTAGGGGACACATTGTACCACATAAGTTTCTCCCAACCTCTATAGAAGTGTTTTGGGAGTGGGAAAGCTAAAGATGTTCTGCAAAAGGTGTACGAAGGGAGGTGCAAGAGCCATTGCGAGGGGAGGACCCTAGCTCACAAAATCTTAAGGGTGGGCTATTATTGGCCTATTATTCTAGTAGATGTCAGAGAATATGTAAAAAAAAAAAATGTAAACAGTGCCAAATCCATAAGGAAATTCTGCATGTCCCAACAGAGGCCACCAAGGCAACTGCACCCCTCTGTGCCCTTTGTGAGATGGAGAGTAGACATTGTTATGCTATTCCCTTTAACTTGAGGAGAAAGGAAATTTTTAATTGTCACGATGGACTAGTTCAATAAGTGGGTGGAAGTTGAGCCACTTGCCAAAATCACTGAGGTTGCAGGGATTGGATTCTTATGGAAAAATATAGTATGTTGATTCACCATTCCAATTGAAATTGTTTTAAAAAATGGGAGATAGTTCCAGGGGACCAGGGTTAAAAAATGGAGTCAACAATGGAAGATAAAGTAGTCATTCACATTTGTGGCATACCCACAGACCAATAGACGAGTGGAAGTCACAAATCGTACCATCGTAAAAGGACTCAAGCCAAAGCTAGATAAGGTGGAAAGTGGACAATAGGTTATATGAAGTATTATGGGCTAATCAAATCACCCCTCTTACTGCATTAAGAGAGACTCCATTCAACCTTGTATATGGAGTCGACGCAGTGTCCCCTGAGAGATGGGCAACAATTCACATAGAGTGCATTGTTATGATGGGAGCTCGAATGAAGAAAAGATGTGGTATCACCTTGATCTGTTGGAGGAAAAGTAAGAGGCTGCTCGACTTTAAATGTTAGAGGATCACTAACTTTTTTAATAAGAAGGTGAACCCCAAGAAGTTTAGGGCAAGAGAATTGGTCCTTCGCTAGGTAGATGGTACCAAAAAGGTTAGAAAACTGGACTTGCCTAGGAGGGGCCTTACATCGTAATGGAAGAACTTCTTGAAGGACATGTATGGCAAAATATTGAATAGGCCATGGAATGTGGAAATCTTGAAGAAACATTATGTTTAACATTTACGGTACTTAGTACTCCATTAATAAAAAATGATGTTCTTTCATTTATAAAAGATTATAATGGTTAAGTACTCTCTATAGGGGGAGTAATGGGAAAAAGGGATCTCACACACTTAGGAGAAGGATTAGTGGGAAGCTCAAGGTAAGCCTGAGACAACATCCCTTCCAAACCCTTGACTTCTTACACTACGACTTTGTCCTACCCTTGGCACTCAAGTGGCTAGAGAGAATAATCTTTGAGCTTAGACAAAGGGACACTCTTCCCTCCTACTCCCATGTCTACCTTAGATAAAGTAGATTCAAGAATGATGTAACCCCTCTTGGACATCTCCTCTTGGCAATAATTGAACCCATGAAAGAAGAAACCGATGGCTTTGTCACACAATTGCAATTTGAACTCATCGGATTTCTTGAGTGCAGCTAACTTAGACACCTAATGGTTAGCCAAAAGTTGTTGCCTTTAGGGGTCTAAGAGAAATTCTTGATGTCATTGCACCTATCTTCCACAAAATGCCCAGGCAAGGTTTTGTGGATGTCAATTATCTTCTACCTGAGCTTTGGGGCCTGTTTGACTAGCTCTGCATTCATCCTAAACAGGTCCTCGATTTCTTACTAAGCATTTTTGTATTGTGACTTCCAAGTTTCAACAATTTTTTTCCACCTATTCTCGCTGTCCCAGTACTTTGGCGTAATCCTCCCAAAAGCTTTGAGTCATCTCCATGCATCTTATCACCTCAGATGTGAAGATAAGGCATTGTATGTGAAGTAGAGTTAGGGTTGAGACAAGAAGCGTAGGACACAATAAAAGTGACTTACCTTGGCTTAATGGCTAGCCAATTTGTCCAACAACTCATCGTCAGAAAAGTTCCCCACTAATTCTATGTAGTTGGTAACACTTCCCCTAATGCCCTCGCGTGCCAAGCAGGGGTTTTGGTTGATGGATGACCTTACCATAAAAAATAAGTTAGTGGTTTTGATGTGAAAGCTAGGTTCCCAAAACCTAGTTATGTATAGAGTCAGAGGGCTCTACTCATAGGGTGGTCCCTCGAGAGATTTTGGTGGGGTAGTCAGACCAAGACCTTCAACCTACTATGTAGGCCCGCCAGTAGATGTCTCCAAAGGAGCTTCAAGAGTAGGTTGGGCTAGGGCTAGGCATTGATGGAGTTTATTGGGTACCTAAGGATTCTGGGGTCTTCTTTTTACTCCTCAAGAGCTTGTGTCCCGAAGCTACCATATAGGTTGTTCATTAGCAAATCTCTTGCACAAGGAAGTTAGTTAATATTAGTGCCAAAAAGGAAAATGTAGCGGGTCAGGCACAGGGAAATACCTATGTCTTTAGTTAGGTTTTCCCTCTTTAAAGATTGCCCAAACTAGTATAGGACCCTTTTTTTGCTGAGCATGCTTAGTTTCAAAGAATGAGCGGTAAATAATTGGAGTCACTGAGAAACCCTCATAGAGAGGAATTGCTTATTAGGTTAGGGATGATACATGGTCGTCCGTCCACTAGATGGGTATAACCCAGTCACTTGGTCATAAGAGCAAGATGAACTCCTCTTTCTAATGCTTGTAGATCGAGGGAAGACCTTTGAGAAAACTTTAACCAGACCTCATGGTAAAATAAAAAATGACTTGTTTCAAAAACCTAAGAATGAAAGTATAGTAAAATAACTCTGCCTAAGGATCTAAGTCTAACTCTTTACAAAGCATAAAAAGCCCCGGCATGAGATGAAAAGAATTAGGGACAAGTTGGGATAAGAGATATTATGTTTCCTTAAGACATCTGTGTAAAAAGGATTCAAAGGGAAAGACAGATCTAATTTCAGTTGGTGAATGATTATAGTGAGAAAGCCTAGGGAAGGTTTGTTGCAAGCAGAGAAAGCGTCAAAGATTATGATTTTATAGTCAGGGAAAATATTGTAAGCAGATCCAAGTTTCTCTTTTGGCATTTTAAACTTATTAGAAGTAATCTCCTAGAAAGAGGGGTATCTTACAAAAGAAGTCATTGTACCTGAACTTAAGAGGATCCCAGTGGGAGATTAAAGAAAATAGCATGATGGAAAATGCAAGGCATGGAAGGTTGACAAGGCTGTAGATGAGAAGCGTGACAGGCAAAAGACTAGAAATGCTTATGTTAAGAAGGGGTCTAAATAAGCGGGTTTTTCTCAATTATTGTGAATGCCACGTGGATGCCTGGGATGAATGATGGTACCTTGAGATTATAGGTAGAAATTTAGCATAGGAATATGCTATAGCATCACAAGTTAATGGTTAAGGCCGCCCTAGTTGCAAACCAATCATTTAGTGGAACTTGCTAGGCAAGAAAAAGAATGGCAAACTAGGTACTAAATATTGTAGGAAATAAGCTTGTCAGGTTCTTTGCTTGTGGCGTTAGCTAGTATCCTCAACTGAATGACAGTTGACGACAGTAATAACCCAGACAGACTCACAGAGCCTCCAGGATATGTGAGTTGTTTGAGTCACAGGTGGTGAGATCCCTATGTAACCTCATGAGGCCTACGTAGTGATGAAGTGCCTAAAAAAATGCGGTAATACCTAAGGATAAAAAATTTATGGGTTGAATGTGTTGCCTGCAGTGACCTAGGTAGGATTGTTGGTCAAAAAGGCAAGCTCTTGAAGGCATCATGACCCAGACACAAGACATGATTCACCATAAGTTTTAATTCTTCAATATACTACGTTCAAGAATTTGCCAATCTGGAGAAAGGAGTTTTGGAGTTGTTGCTACTGGAAGGGATATCACCATGAGGAAAATAGCCATTGTTAATGTAAAAGTACAAATCACCCCCTTTTATAGTGAGGTGGCACAGGTTTCAAGAGGAGTCAAATAGTCACGGCATGGTGATTGAAGAAATCTCTAAACTGATATAACAATTGGGATACACATTTAAGTAAAAGAATTTGTCTCTATCCTTATCCGAATTCAAGAAGGTAGTTCTTTGACTAGGGAGGAGTGGTGATGTGCTTGGAGGAGAAATTAAGCTGACTATCAAATCTAGAAAACTGACCCCTTAGAAGAGGCAAGTTGTCTAGAACCATTGAAGCAAAACCAAGCTTATTATGTAGCCCAAATGACTAAAGCTGTAAAGGAGACCGACTAGGTCCAAGCCTAAGGAAGCAAACTAGGTCCAAGCCCAAAGAGATAGGTTTGAGGTTTTAGGAAGTCTATTCTTGTTCCTTGGGTCGGGTATGTGGGACCCAAGAGGACTGTCTCATTCTAATAACAAAACAAGAGGGGTAACGGCCAAGTATAATAGGAATGTAGGTATGACTTACAATGAACACATTAAACAGCTAGTAGTAATAGAAGTGAAGATAACTGAACATAAGAATAACTCCCACTTCACATTTATTTATAAATATGGATAAGAATATGTGCATAAGGACAAGAAAAATATATATGAAAACTACCTAATCTTATTACTCTGTAGGCATAGGTTATATCTAGTCGAACTATATAAATCCTACTTCTTGTTCTATTTTGCAATCAATTTTTACATTATCAATGTGATCATCGTAAGATAGTAAAACATTAACATTAAAATTTATATAAAAGTTTAAGGAAAATTAAATAATATAATAAAACAATATAATTTAATTGGAAAATATTAAAAAAGAAAAAGAGAAAAGAAAAGTAAAAATATATATATAAAAAGTAGTTATATTGGTCTTTTTACTTTAGCCATAATAATAGTGCGTGTGTGTGTGTGTGTGGATATATATATATATATATATATATATTATGTTATATTATTGTCGTCACTAACACAGTATAAGCAAATAATTCATAAGACTAGTTGATCGTACATGGACAAATAATTAAATCACAACATTGCATTAATTGCTTCTATGATAAAAGGTAGAATTTGCAAAAATCACAATCAGTTATATCGTCATCGGCAAATTAAATCCCTTCCATCACACAAAGCACCATTTCTGTTAATTTATTAAGGAAACACCAAGTGCAATTTTAATTTGTTTCTAAGGATAATGTATGTATTTTAATGGGACCTAATTATTTCAAATTAAAATAAACTAAATTCCATGCAGCAAATGAAAAATGGAACAATTAATTATATTTATACAGCCACGTCCCCATACCATATGACTATGGAGGATGGTCAACTAATTAACTAATGGATGCAAAGTCAACTCAATATTATTAATTACTTCCCTATGGTTGTGTTTTTAGCCCAACTTTCAACTATAAAACAATCCTCAAATTTTATAGTACCGATCATACTATTCAATAATATTTTTCTAAAAATTTAAATTTAAATTTTCCATCTTTATTATATATAACTAATTAATTATTTTTCAATCATTACACATATTTACAATCAAATTAATACTTATATATATATTAATATTACATATACACTTACATTTATTTTATTTATATCATATAACATAATTATTATGCTTATAAATTATTACAACATTCAATCATTATTATATTATATATATACATATTCAAATAAATTATACTATTCATTTCATTAAAATATTTTTTTCAAACATATTATTCATCTTTAAACAACTCATACCAAACATTATATTCAACAAAAACCCCTCTCTCAAACATAGCCTATATATGTCAATGTTAATCACACAGGCATCCACTATAATACATAAATTGCTTGTCCTTTGAGAATAAATCTAAATTTTTGTTCATTTATTTTTATTTGATGAGCTTGTTGTTTTATCGTTAAGAAACAAGATGGGAAAAAAATATAAGAAAAATATATATTAAAGAAAGGATTAGAAACTACAAATTATTGTGTTTGTTGTGTGGTCTCTTATCTCAAATTTTCAATTAAGTGAATTAAAGTATATAGCTTACATAGATCTGATTTAAATATTAAATAGAAAACAGTCACATCTCCACCAACATCTGGCCCCATATATTCCATGAGACAAGTGTCAAAATTTCTCTGAATTCGGGGGTCTTATCTCTCAAAATCAAATATTGTTATGCTGATATAGACTGAAATAAAGATTATGTTATCAAGAAAAAGATACGGACCTTGGAATCTTGGTGCAATCTTTTATTATTTTGGTACTTCACTGTAATAGAAACTTGTTACATCACAAATCCAATGTTGTAGTATCATGACTATTTTCTGAACTAATTTGGTCCGAGAATGAGAATTAAACTTTTGAGGTGTACATATCATGTCATAGAATTACTACGCACGTAATTATTATAACCAAGTAAAAAGCAAATATACAAGATGTATAGCAATATGGCTTTCACTCTGATAGAGAGAGAGAGAGAGAGAGATGTGTGTGTGTGTGTGTGTGTTTTATTTATATGCTGTATGCACATCTCTCAGATCATGCATCATGTGCTGTACTTTTCAATTCTAACTATTTATTTATCTATTTTTTCACATTAGTTCCTTTCAGATTGTCTGTAGAGGTCACACCTTGTATTTAATTTGAGTTATGACATGTTAGTATTGGGCTCGTTAATGTGGGAACAAGGTCACCATCCCACAAAACTTGTGGTTTATATTTCATATATGGTTTAGGAAATTATGTAAAAGTATCCCGTGCTTAGTTTTATGATATGGATCATGTTTTTAATACATGATAAAGTGTAATTGATTATTTTTTTAAAAAAAATACGAGTTTTAAGGTTAAGTACCAAATGTATTTACATTAATTATATAATTTCTTTGGCCATTAATCAATTATGCAAACTTCCTTCACCAGTTGCGACTGTTTCAGGAAAAATAACCCATTAAAAGTTGGTTTTACGCCATTCATGTTATTACACATGCATGTGTGTATGTTTATTTATTTATTATGTAGGTGAAAAATAGGAACATTAATAAGACAAGTTAATAATTTGATTAAGTTTGACAATATTTTAGAATTTAATCAAACTCAAATTTGAATCTAAAGAATTTATTTAAACTCAATCTTATTATTTGACTCAAACTCAATCGTTATTTTAAATTTTACAAAATTAAAAAGTAACGGTTCAAACAATTATTAAATTTGATTTGCTGTTCGAAACTCCAATCATTAACACTTCTAGTAAAAAACTTAGAAGCCATATGGGCCTTCAAAATTCAAGCAAAAATTCGGGCTTTCCTAATTGGATTTATTTAAAATTTGTTTTCTAGATAACTTGTACAAGATTTGTTGCATTGTACCCTCTTAATTGAGAGCCATAAATGTGGTGGGTCCTTGCCTTTGGTGCAAGCAGTTATGGCTATCAGTAAATTGTGGGGCTACAGCATAAAAGACCAAAATTAAACCATACAAGGAAGTGCCGGTTAAATGCTGTGACCAAGTCCACACAGTAATTGTTTGACTACGTGTAAAATTTGTCAACAAACACACGCGGTTCATCGCTGTCGGCCCATTTTGTATTGTTTCAAGTGTTCAAAATTATTTTCAACACAATAATTTAGATATTTTCCATTGGGAATGAAATGAGAAGCAAATTGGGTTTTTTTTTTATTTGTTTCGTGTGTTTGAGTTTTCTTTCAATTTTAAGAGTGTTATCGAATTGAATTTGAGTAGCATTGCAAAATCAAATATTTTTTGAATCTAGGTTAACTCAATTTTTAAGTTCAAATTTATTATGTTTGAGTTTGAGTTAACTAGAGAAATTAAGATCGAAAAAATATTTAAAATTCAAATTCAAATTTAATTTGATTCAAAAGTTTATTTGAATCTAATCATACTTGAAATAAATAACTTGAATTATCAGTGGCATTGTTGGTCCAATTGATAATTCATGTCATCGATATAAGATCATCTTTTATCTTTGCCCCAAGAAAACTATGTGCATAGGGGTATTAATAGTTTGGTAAACTAAATGAACCAAATTGAAGCTCAAATTTCCTACAAATTAAATATTGAATCAATATTTTTACTCAATATTCAATGTATGATTTTTTAGAAATTCGATATATAGTTTGGTATCGATTTTTAAGTTTAGTTTACCAAATCAAATCGAATATCAAAATTTATCTATTTTTGGGTATTTGTCATATTTTTCACTTGTCTTTATCTTAAATTATTATATGTATTTATAATTTAATTTTTTGACTATTATATTTGATTTAAAAATTTTATTATCCTATATTTGTTAAACAAAAATATTCTATGATGATGATATATTTATTATCTTTAAATATTTAAATTAAAACAATGAAATATTAAAATAAAAGTTGTTTATATTTACTTATAAGTTATGCAAATTTTAGATATAAACTTATTACTTTTTATTAATTTCAAAATTTTTAAAGTAAAATTCAGTATATCAAAATAGCGAATTGAATATATTGAAAAAATTTGGTACATTATCGAATCGAACAAAAAGTTTTAGTTCAATATTCCATACACAAATTTGCCATGCTGAATTTTTGATATACTAAAATTTTAGGTAATACTATGCAAACTTCCATATGTACATTCCAATTTCAATTTGGCAATATAATTCGACCCACGAGAACTTTATTCATAGTTTTATTAATTTTGAATAGTCCACGTTCCATAATTTACTTTTGATCTTGTCTAAATACCATGCATTATTGATTAGGGAATATGAGTATAAATTTCAAGCAATTATGCTCTGTTGCTCTTCCTGAATTTCTTTCCTGCACGAAATAAAGCAATATTAAAGAAAATCTCTTTATTGGTGGATGTACGATAAAGAAGTGACACTAAATTTTCATTGGTCCATTTCATCATGCACGATTTCTCATATAGCTAATGCGACTTTAGCTTAAAGCATCGACGGAGGATAGACCCTTAGCCCTAAATTGACCAATAAACAAGAGCCGTCAGATCTAGGGTTTTGACACTTAAATATTTTGTCCAACAGCTCAATGAGCTCTTAAGCAAGGGTAACCTCATCCGGGCCTCTGCAACTGAGGGGGACAATTCTTGGAGTTCACACGCGGAAATGGTGCAGAAGCTCACTTACAGGAAGCGGCACAGCAATGCCACAAAATCGAATCAACACAGAGTTGTAAAAACTCCCAGTAGTTGTTTCTTCAATTAAACCTTTAGACTTCTTCATAGTTTTGACATTTCGTTTCATGTTTTTCAAATTTCATTCATTTAATCGATGAATTAGGAGGGAAACTGGTGTACCAGAGCACGAAGTAGAGGTCTAGCAGACCGAAATGTCCTGTCACTGGCAAGAGAATCCAAGGGTTATTTGCTCGATTTATATGTGTTCAAAGATATTTCTTTTATTGCTGTTTCTTGATCAATGCCAAAATTATTGAAAAATAGGTATTGTTGAGTTGTCGCATTGTGATTTTATCCAAATGAGTGTGAGTATATTACCTGCACCACGTTGATTCGTTTGTTCTTATGTTGTTACCTTTGAGGCATGTTTTATTATGAGATTTGAATCTTTTTCTGGACTAATGATGTTTGGGCTAGATGTCTAATGCACGAATTGGGGAAATGAAGTGTCTAGCTTAGTGTCATTCCCCATTTTCCTAGAAATTTATTTGGAAGTTTGTGAATTTTGTGGTTTGATGTTGTAGTAGTATTAGATTTGATAATCCACCCTTGCACATTGTAAATATTAGCTGGAGTGCTTCATAACGTTGCATTGACCTTCTCTATCTCGTTACACAAGTATGATGTATTGAAGAGATGGTTGTAACCAGTTGCTGTGGGATTTCCTTTTCTTTCCAATTTGATTTTGAAGGAGAAGATTGTTAAATTAGTCTTGATCTTGACCATCTGTATATAGGATTCTATTTTTTGCTTTTCAAGGGAGGAAATATCTTGATCTTGACCATCTCTATATAGAATTCTATCTCTTACTTTTCTAGGGAGGAAATATCCTTTATAACTTAATATGCAATATCATTGACGACAACAACAAGAAGAAGAAAAAAATAATTGTGACATAAAATGGGCTATGGGCTTAAATTGCCATTACTTTACAAATTGAGACTTATTGGACCGCATTGGTGGGCCTCAACAAAAGATAGACCCAAATACGACTCAATTGATACCCAAAAGCACTCAGTACCGTGTGGACTCAACTTCAAGTATAGCCCAAATCATGTAAGTTCTGGCCTTTTGGAGAGAATTTCTAGGCAACTTCGTCACCAACCCTATGCCGACTCGCCTTTGAAATCCTTAATCGCAAAGGTTTTGAGAAGAATAAAAGATTTGGGAGTGAAAACATTCAATAAGAGATTATCTATTTTAAAAGATGTGAACAGTTCAAAACATTTACAAAAAAAAATCATTGCAATAAAATTCCATATATAATTTTTTTTCAAAAACATTTCATGAATTTTGTATGTAGTGAAAAATTCCTTTCAACATTATTTTGTTATGTAAGTTTTTCATTGGATCAAACATATTGTGTATTAAATTCACTAATTAGTACCTTAGTTTTTAAACTCTGACTAAGTAGGATTGTATTCCAACTTTTAATCTAAGTTGAGTGAGTCATATTCTAACTTTTTATCTTGATTGAGCAGATCATATTCTAATCTTTTATTCTAGTTGAGCGGTTTATATTCTAACCTTTTACTCCTATTGAATAAGTCATTCCAACTTTTACCTGGTTAAGTGGGTTAAAACTAATTTCGCTATACTAGCGCATGTCCCAAGAGCATTTCACGTGTAATGTTTTTGTAAACATCCAAGTTTAACATGAAGTTTGCATAACATTTTTATAAACGCATAATCACATAAAACATTCTTCTAACCATAAAATTCAACATAATTCCCAATACATATCATTTTATAATACACCATAATACTTTTTTATATCCAAAACATATTTAAGAAATAAATATAACCTGGCATAAATAATTTTTAGTATATACGCAGAAATATTTATGGAAAGACATACATATTTTCAAAAAGAACGAATTTCGTGAAATTTCTAAGTCATATTTGAAAGTAAAATTTTGCAAATATTTTGTGAAATATAATCTAGGTAATCCGGTTACTTAGTGTTAGATCACTTGACTTGGATTTTCACGTAGTCAAATAATGTCCGGTTTAATTTCCAACTTATAGGAAATTTGATTCTTATTGATCACTGTGATATGACTTGAATTCTAGGTTACCATATTATTTGTTCGCAAATGTCAACAAATGTAATGGTAATTTTCTCTCAGTTTAATCTTTCAGTTATGCGTTTGATTCTCCTCATTTGATTTAGCTAGGCTCTACAAGTTTTACCCGTGCTTCGGTGTTTAATTATGACTCACTTAGCTACTTGGTTGTAATTTTAAGAAACACACACACACACACACATAAAATGTATATATGTTTTTGCATACTTATTTAGTTATCCATATATTGAGTAATATCAAAGAAATCAAAAAATAAAAAAATTAATAATTTAGATTAATTATATTATAAAAATATGTGAATTATAACTTCATGATTACTTAACTAAAACTAATAATAAATTCTTTGGAAGATGAATGGACATATTAATTAATTAATTGAAAATTACAATTTTTATTAACAAATTAATGTTTTTTTTTTTCTTGAAATAAGACATTGTTATTATTTCCCACTTGACAAATGCAATAAAATAAACATATAACCGAATATTTAATGACTACACTTTCAAAAATAATAAAAAGTTCAAAAGGCCACAGCTTTAAAATGAATACAAAAAAAATCAGTTAATTTTATGACAAAAAAAAGATATAATCTAATATAATTTGAATTAAATAATCAAAGTGCAAATTATTTTGGTGGATAATTATAACAACAATCTCAAATTATTTCCCAACAGAATTTAATTCTACATTTTGAGAGGGCACGGGCTACCCCTAGGCCGATTTTCAAGAACCAAATTGGCTAAAATTTTTGCGCACATAACCAGTCTCTCAAATCAACGATCATGGGGTATGTAATCAACGGCATACGGCTGTAATTCTCTAAAAAAATCTCTTACATGCATTCGACAGATCATATTTATCTATATATAATCCTTCAAACGATGGGAAATAGAGAATGTTCGATCCCCACCTGTTTATGCATAGATTCAATTCATTCCCACTACGTGTGTACAAATATTCTGGAGTCCAATTCCCACGGCATGACAAGTCATTGATTACGTGGGATGTTTGATTTTGCCTAATTTTCGATCAAAAAAATCCATGTCTCCATTCAAGTTGCCAATGTAATAGTCGATACTATTGTCCTGAATTCATTAAGTTCGTCAAGGATCCTGGAAGTCTAATCTATGTCTATACTCGTATATTCCGTTCCTCACACACGTTAAAACTTATAAGAATACCGATCACGAAATTTCCAAAACTATTCACGCCTGACTTTCGAGCACCCATATCAGTTTACAGATTACCTAGCTGCAACAACTTTGACATCTTCTCCTTCTCCTTATCACCTATCCCTGGTTGCAATAAAATCCAAAATTTTTACATAGCCTGTGTTTCTAAATGGAGTTACGACCTGGTAATTAGTTTACCTGTTTTGGTTGGGGTCGATGAAGTCCTTGCACTGCTCTCTCTCTCTCTCTCTGTGACAGCTTCCAGCACTTTAGGTGGAGGCAAGGATGTTGCTGCTGCTGTTGTTTTTTTTTTTTTTAATCACTCTCAATGCTCTTTAAGTCATGGGTAATCCAAATTTAGCTTGGCTTTTGGGTTTGTAATCCTTTAATGGTCATTAATTCCTCCACTGTTATTCAGGTCATTTCCCATGATTTTCTCATCGCAATAGGCACCTTGACCAGCCGCTTTATTCCCATTAGCCAACCAAATTTTCTTCCATTCCTATTGCACCTTTGACCCACCAATAATGTTTGCCTTAACTAACTTGGTTGTAACGTCTCTCAATCACGGTTTTTTTAATTAATAATCTAAAAAAATATCATTCATAAAAATACCCTAATTTTGAAATCGCTTGTGAAAATAGCCCATTTCCTTGATCTTGTATCACGAAACTGCCCAAATTTCCGTCATACAAGATCACAGAAATGGGCCGTGATCCCAATTCACAGAAATGTCACGACTTACTTAACTTTTGAATTATTTTTATGTTTAAATAAATAAATAATTTAATTTTGTATTTTTATCTTTTTAAATAATTTACATTTTATATATTATAAATTTGAGTATTTATTATTATACATAGAGAATAAATTAAAAAATTAATGGTAACAATTTAAGAAAATTTACTTTTTATTTTAAAATTAAAATTAATACAAAAAATAGAATTAATCACCATAAAATTATAAGAAAATTGCACACGTGAATAATTATGGTTTAATGCTGTTATTTATTTTTGAACAAATAATATAAGTTTTAATTATAATCATATGTATATTACTAATTTATAATTAATTATACCTGAATAGTAAATAATAATATTAAATGTCACAAATATGTGCAAGTAATAAATAATGAAGCATGATAATTTGAAAATTGTTCAAACAAATATATTTATCCAAATAACTTCTAATAAAATGTTAATATAGAGTATAATATAATTTTATCTAAATGTCTTATATCCCCTAGTATCACATCTAGAAGCGCGTCGATCTCTACAAGGTCTTGAGGTTGAATCATCATCCTAATACTATGACGTGTCGTCATGTAACGACGCAGTAGAATGGTTGAATATATCGTCCTACTGCATCTCCCCAAACGACTAGTAGCTATTCCATAGAATAGGTAATATATGAAAAGTACGTTCATAATTCTTTGCAGCCCCAAAGTACTGCATGGATGGATCTGGTGAATAGTAAGGAGCCTGCATCACCTGTACTGAATATGGACTGTGTGTGGCTGGATCAAGTGGAGCAAGTATGTAAACATCGTTATGCTGCTGTGGTGTAGTAGGCGGTCAGAAACCTGTGCTGTATCGTAAGCCGAAGTGGATGAGCCTGCATCAAGGTTCGAAGGGACTGTAGTACGAGATACAGAATGACGTCCATGCGCTGCTCCACTCTAGGCCTGCTCGTGGACGGGCACATCTCTACAGACGCTCCGTGTGTCGTAGGGGTGACATGCACCTCAGTATAGGAACGTAATCTCCTCACTTGCCTCGCACGACCAGTTGATAGACCTGCCTATAATGACTGACATCACCCTCAATAAAAAACTGCTAACTCATGGACTTGAAAATGGATAAGTGTTTCAATACACATTAAATTTTTATTGTTATATACACAGAAATAAATAATAAATATTATTTATAATTACGTACCACAAAATCAGTTCATGACCCATTTTCGAGTTGAAATCCAGACTCTACAAAGGCAGTTGATGGAGTAATCGTATGACGAATGATTTGATAATACCAATTAATGTATCCACTCGCTACCTGTGGCACATGGCTGTGGTATCTCTGTCTACGTACAACTACTGCTAAACTCCGCTAATAATCCACATATTCCTGATGATATACCACCCAATCTCTAGTCGAACCCTTTCCATGATGGTCAATGGTGTGTGAGCAATCCTCGTCGAGTCGGGGAGTAGGTGGTGTCTTGCACCATCATAAACTGCTGTAAAACTTGCTCTGGCTGGTGCATCTCTATAATGTTATAGAGGATGAGTGGACCTAAATATGTCCACATATGATGCCCAGATCTTGCTGACAATGCAGTATAATACTCAGAAGCATATGATCATCAGTTAAACTACATATTGGTTACAACAAACATCTTATCATGCTTATTTTAATCAAACATTGTACTAATAATAAAAAAATAATGTATGTTCTAATAACAAACCTGTGTGTGTGCCTCAAAATCTAAAATCTCTTTAAAAATTTGTATGTTGTGGCTACTGATCTTAGTCATTTGTCTCCATGCATAAGACCATTTGTATATTTATCAAGAAAAAGCAAAGGCAAAAGAAACATATTATAAATCTCTAGAGCGAGTAATTAAAAAATTAATAAAAAAAATCAGGATTATACGTAGTACCATACGGCGCTCTCGGAAGTACTTCACCATCAGGTAGAGTAAGTGGACCTATGTTAGAATGGTGGCCTACAATATGTGGTACAAGTCCTGGTATTCGAGACTATGCTTATATCTGTATCATTGGTAGTACAATTACCATCACAATCTAAGTCATGTTTGGAATCAAAATTCTATTATGTGAATATAAGATGTGCAAAAATACTTGTAAAAGAGGCAATGGGTCAGAAATGGACGAGCGCCCTCTCTGACAAGCAACACAGAGATTCTTGTATAGACATGTCAAAACTGCACTACTCCAACTGTATCTGTCTGCACTATATAAGTCAATAATCAAATCAAGGTAAAGCAGTCTAACTCAATTGTTGAAGGAGTCAGGGAACAAACTGATACCTAATAGTAATAAAATAAAGACACGAGCCCATTGCTGTACATCTAACTATGTACTACCTGCATGCAATGGGTGCTACTCCATATACTATGCGATTTGTGCAAAGAAAAGGCTGTAACCATTGAAATCCTGATCCATGGTGCCTAACCTAATGCTCCTATGCAAATTTGCAACCATTGTGCACGTGTCAGCCGAGGCTCTATGCCAGTGACTAAGTCACCCTTCCCCAGTAGATGCCATATCTGTGCCACGTCCTTTAAGGTAACAGTGGCCTCCACAAACACGAAATGAAATATATGCGTCTCTCGACGCCATCTCTCAACTAATGCCATGATTAAGTGGTGATCTAGTTGCAACACACCACATCTGTATACGTCGTACAAGCTGATGCGATGAAATATATGAAGCACTCTAGGGTCTACGTCCTCAAAATGCGGCCAGTAGCTATCAAATACCTGCGTGGTAAGACATCTAACGAGGGTACCAACCCAAACGCCTTTCAAGTAGTGATTCTCTTGTAGACGTAACACTAAGCTGTCAATTGGACCACGGTGAGCAGAGGTGTCTACTAACATTCTATGAAAAAACCCAAAAGTAGTTGTTACTTTAAAAATAGATTTTTGAGTATTTCAAGTGAATTAAATAAAACAAAAATGACAGAAAATATATAATTAAAAATAAAAATACTTGAAATTATTCGCAATCCTATGATTTCAATTACACAAATGTTTTTATGACACTTATCCAAAAGTGAAAAGTGATTAAATCAACTGCTTATACATGCAAATAAAAATATAGACATATTGAGACATTTCTATTAAATAAAAGTTAAATAGGTATTTGATCAAATGCGTTACATAATTAAATTACATACCTATACATTTTCAACTAAACATACATATGTTAGTGAACATATTAAAATACGTGGCATCGCTATTAACTATCTAGATTTTACTATGCGAACTTTCAGCATCTATGCGTCTAATAGCCTGCCTCGCACGTACTTGCCCACGATTTATTTCATTTGTAATGCGAGTCATTCTATCGGACCCTTTGCGCCAAACTCATTGACGTTCTACATTATGCACTAACTGAAATAGTGCAGGGTCTCAATAGTTTTTAGGTCATACTGCTTGAAATTCACCATAGTAGGTCCCCATCTATGCATTAATTAATTAATGGGTGCTGACAAGCTCCTTCGAGTTTACACGATATCGACGACACACATGGATAGCATGAGAGCATGGAATCCCACTCAAAGTCCATTTGCCACAACTGCACTCATACCGCATGAAACAAACATAATTAGTCCAACAACGTCCACCATGGTAGATGGTTCGAACGTTAGCGAAAAGCACACGCTTGTCAATCAATTGAGATGTGTGCCAATAGACTCCCTCTCTACATCTCGGTATTTGTTTGCAGGCTATGTTGGCCAATCACAACCTTTTGCCTTCATGTTCATCTCCTTCATAAGTCTATTTAAAAAGAACCTAACAACACGATCAAATGTGAGCTAAACAATTGAGGTTATTGGAAGCTGCCTTGTAATTTTTAAAACTCAATTAAGGGACTCTGAAATATTTGTTGTTAGGAACCCTCTACACCATCCTCTATCATATACTAATGCCTACTTCGCTTGGTTAATTGCCATAAGCCAATTCTATACATCAGGATTGATTCTATATATCTCTTCCATACACCTATTAAACTTTGGTTGCTCGTGCTCAGACCCCGCCTTCTAGTATAGAATTTTTAAAACTTGACTCCCAAATGCCTTGCTGTAGTTTGAGCAAAGATGTCTCAAATAATATACATGTATCCCACATGGTTCTTGGAAGGCAGGAACCCTTTTTATAGCTGTGAGTAAGCCCGCATGACGATCA